>JANSVA010000008.1:8888791-8925063 GCA_025504915.1 Erythroxylum reticulatum | reverse complement strand
CAGTGGTATACAAAATTGCGGTTCTTCATTACTGGGCGGCCGGTGATTGGAAAATGGTTTTACAGGGAGGGGTTGCCTTCAACGTCCCTCCCACGCTTTGGGATTCTCTTTGAGAATCTAAGGGGTCCACAATTGGTTGTTTCCATCGACCAAAACGATCCAAGCACCATATCTAAATGGAATGAAGGCCACCAAACTGGGATCGGGAGACTGAGAGCTGTCAGCTCAGATGAGAGTAATGAGGAAAGCTCAAAAATTACATTAAGCAGAGCCTTGGGGTGTGTGAGATCTTTTTACATTGTTCTTGACCTTCTAAGAAGAGTTGGGTTGGGATTCATATCAGGAACTGGCTCATCAAACGCATCAAGCCAAAGGGTATTGGCGTTGGCAATCACATTGACTCAGTTCATATATCTGCTAACGCTAAAGCCATACATCAGAAGGGGAACTCATGTGGCAGAAAGCGTTTCACTTTTGTGCGAGGCGGGCATCTTTGGTATATCTATTGCTGCAAATAGCTTGCATACAACAGAAGCAAGGCCCCTGGGACGAGTGATGCTAGCTCTGCTACTCCTAACTTTTATCGCTCAAGTTACAAATGAGTGGTACATTTTTACGGAATGTATTTTAGGACTATCTCATCCTCAGAAAAATTCTCTCAAGACGGGACTAAAGTTTGCCGCTAAAGGCCTTGTGTTGCCTTTCTTGCCAGAAAAACATTGGCCAAAAGTCCCCGCCGATTGCTCTCCGCAGAAAACTGGCCTCTCTGTTGTCCCTCTGACTCGTCAGAAAGAAATAGGAAGAAGAGATACAAGAGCACCAGTTATTGATCCGGTAAGTAGCATGACTGCAACAGTAGTCCCTGTGCTCAGCCCTTGTTCTCCTGGTCCTGGACTTGACATTGCTCACACAAATTCAACTACTACAAGGATAACGCTTACCGACCAGAAAGCATTAGGCAAGAAACTCAGGGACATGGCAAAAGCGAGTTTCCCAGTGGACTCAGAATGTGAGGAACATAGAAGTGCAAGCTACTGGATCAGAGACCAGATTTTCCGTCCTCTAACTTCACATGATCTTCAAGCCTCCACTTCTAAAGCCAGAAACTAATTTTAGAAACAGATGACCATAAAATTGTAGGGAAAACCGGCTCAAGGTATATTGGTAGCTTCAATCAATAGCAAATCAACTTCTGACTATGCTTCTATTATACCCATTTCGCATGTTTCCAAATTCCAAGCAGGGGAAAATGAGAGTAAGATGCCAAGAAAATTGGCACATGTGTTTTTCTGAGGAAATTGAAGCAAGGCAGAATATGTTGTGTCGTTATATCCAAGCCTGAGCAGCACATATCATGTCATTATATCCAATCCTGTTTCGTTCCAGTCTTCATCTAGAAATTATTTTATGTCAACTCGGAATACCAAGGATATCTATTTACTGGACCAACACTGTTGGAATTCGAAGAACTTGCAAGTGCTCAGAAGGGGAGATTCTCAATAAAGACCTATTCAAACTCCAATTTACAGCCATCAGTAATTTGAAACATGTGGCTGCTCCTTCATCTTCATGCCTAAAAAGAGCTTTGAGATAAATTTTCTCTGTAACTCGAATCAAGCATTTATACAAACAATGGATCAGAAGCAATTTGATTGTCACTGTTGCACCATAGATCCATAGATTTATCATCTTAACATGCAACTCCTACTATAAACAACTAATGACTCCACATCAGTTCGCGTAGAGTTAGTATTGATTCCACATTGAGACTGTAGAGTAAGATGTCAATTATTTTAGTACTTAATAATTTTTTAAAATATATAATAATTCTTTTAATTTTATATAGTTAAATTTGATTTTTTATTATGAAATTTATTATATTAATCATACTTTTTTTAATTATAAACTTCAATACATTGCTAACAAAAACCATAAACCTACATTATCAACATCTGAAAAATCAAAATTGTCAAGTATATGTTTTGATTTTGGGTGTCACTTCCACGCAAGAACCGAATTGGTCAATTCAAACTAGATAAATAAGAATCGGTCATCTATTTTAATTTATATTTGTTATAAATAAAAATCAATCGGTCAGTTTTTGTTAAACCGTAAAAACATAAAAACCTTAATTAATCTTCTTCTTCAATTATGTCTTTTTCAATTTTTTAGTATCCGCCTCCTATTAAACTTCAACCCTTTCAATGATTCTTCAATCTTAGAAAAATTCTTAATATCCATCACGGGTTAAACTTCGAGTTTTTCAATAATCATTTAGGTTTGATTAAAATTTTCTATTGGTCTGGTATTTGAATTAGTTTTCTTTAACAATTTCAATTTGATTTCAACCTCTTTTCTTTTATGTTTGTTTTGGATAGTTAAGGGAACACTTTACATTTAGGCCTCCCTAACAAAAAGCTTGTTCTAATATTTTTATCTAGTGTCACCTTACATAATAAATAAATAAGAAATAAAAATTTATGGAAGTAATTTATAAGCACCACCAACTTATCATATTTTGTTTTGATTATTGGGATTTTAGTCCATTTGTTTCTTCATTGATCCTACCAAAAAGAAAATTGAAAGAGTTACTGTATCATAACATTTGTATGTTTTCATTCTTCTTAAACTTTCCTATTGCCAAATTTTAACATGAATATTGTTAACTACACTAGTATGTCAAATACTATGTTTTTATTAGGACAAGTATTTTCAATAAATATTACTTTCTTAGAATCTTCAAATCTTATAATTATACGCAACACTTTAAATTTTATTTTTTTAATTTTCAGGTTGAAAATATAATGAAAAATATGGAATCATAAAAAAGATTTGATGAATTTAACATCCTCTACTTGTGTAAGTGTGATGTATCATGAAATTTTTCTTCTTCTTCCTAATATATGATAGAAATATTCAATATAATTGTATATTTTGCAGTATAATGTTTAAAAGGGAAGGAATTAATATAATGAAAAAACATCTTGCTAATGTTAAGCATAATATTGCTTTTTGTAAAAACATACCATTTGATGTTGTGAAAGGATTGAAAATTATTTATAGCAACAAGTATAAAAGAAATAGAAAAATAAAGAGACTCATAAGTCATAATGTATCTTTTGGAGATGATGAAGTACAACAAGTATTAGATAAAGTGGAAATGAAAACTGTTATGGACATAGATTCTTATTTTCCTCCAAGAACTACTCTTAGTTCTCAACCTTTGGTTGATAAGGATGTTATATTACGATGTAAATGAGTATAGGCTAGATGATTATATTATTCGTGTATTCCTTTAGATGCTTTTAATTAACCTAATTTTCAAGAAGCAATAGATGATACAACAATGAGAATCAAGGATTTAAGGCATCTTATTATTATAAGATTCGTGTGCTTTTATTTTAAGATTTAAAAATGAATGCCAGTTGATTAAGGATACATATAAGTCTAGTGGAAATCAATATGATATACTATAATGACAAATGCGTGGATTGATCAAAGATACAAAGCCTTTATTAATTTCTTGGTTTAATACAATATTTGAACAACTTTTATCTAGTTTATTGATTTTTTTGGTATGGTAAAAAAATACTCATATTTTATTTGAATTATTTTCTAAAATTGTCAAGTGGGTTGGACCAATAAATATTGTGCATTTCATTATAGATAGTGTAGCTATCAGCTGAGTAATTGTTACAATTAAAGTATGAGCATATTTATTAATCTTTATATGTTGTTTATTATGTAAATCTCATTTTAAAAGATATTGATGATATGAATCATATTTATAGTCTTGTTTCACGTGCATCTAAAGTCATATTACAATTTTGTCTTAGTTAAGAAAGCAAGAAGATTAGGTTGGAATTGTGCGTGTTTGTAACAACATTTATTACTTTGAAAATCATTTAGTGATAGGTAAACAATTTTCAAGGTATAAGTTATCAAAGAGTGTGAAATTAAAAGAAGATTATACTATTATTCTAGATAATAAAATTTGGAATGTCTACTTGATCATTATGAAAATTGTGACTTCATTTATAAGGTTTTTAAGGATTGTTGACTCATTAGAGAGGTCATCTTTGAGAGATATATATATAGAGCTTGCAAATAATGATGAGCCTTTTTAAAAGGAAGGAAATTGTATAAGATTTATACATATATTCTTGATTGACGATGAGATAGGTATCTTAATTAGAGGATCTACTTAACAACTTATTTTCTCAATTATTATTGCTTATATAGTTAAGTCGCATGTACAAATGATATTATGAGTGATTTCTTTGATGTATTAAATATAAAGGTGTTTTCTCTATTGAAGAATAATCAAAGGTGATAAAGTAAAATTAAACTGTAATGTGAAGGTCTGAAGAGTTTTGCTAAATCATCTGCAAAGAGAGACTTGTGATAAAAAAATGCAGCATCATAAGTTTCATGCTTTTAATTTATCCTTTAATAACATTTTTTAATTAACTTGAATATAATGAACTTTAAAAGACGATTTATGAAGAAAAAATATATTTTTTTCAGTGAATTAATAATATCTACTGATGGTTAGTTAATATCTTATTTTAACTATATTCAATATTAAAAATATAATGTATTATAAATTTACAATAGAGAATACTTTCATAAATTGCTAATTTATAATTTATTTGAATGCAATAGAATATGTTAATATGGACACTTTTATTCAAACATTACTAATTTGTAATTTATTTGAATGTATAGGAAGATATTCATGCAGATATTTTTAGTAAAAGAGTGATTTTTATAAGTCTTTAAATATGGTGAAAATTTTGAAAATTTAAAAAATGGCGAGATACAATCTATTTTAAAAACACAATTTTAATTTTTTATTATTATTCTAAATTTTATGTTAAATTCATTATAATTTGAATTATTAGTCTATTATATATTAACACGCATTGGTGTATTATTTTTATTTCAATAAAATATTTTATTTTTATATTTCATTTTTACATATATTTATTTTGTTTACTTTTTATTTATTATATACTAATTTAATACTAATTAAATCTATCTTTTTTAATTGATTGTATTTTTAATCTAATTTTTAAAACATTAAATTTAGGAGAAAGCACATGGCTGCCACGTGAAAGGAACCAATAAACCAAGTTCCCAACTTTCCATTTCCATTAATTACTGTTTTGTCTATTTGCCATTTGGCGACGATGGGTCGTTTTCACTGCCAACTCACCTGTCTCCATTTTATTTTTACTCTACACAAACTTCCCTAAAATTGTATTTTGGCGTTAGCGCCAACAAAGCCCAAAATTGAGTTCCAGAGCTTCCTTCCCTCGCACTCTTCCTCCCTTCAATTCATTTCCGCAAAAGCCCCTCACTCTGTAGTCTATCCTCACAAATACAATGGTCATTCCATTGAGATTCCACATCTGCCCTTCCGGTTCATTCTCCTCCAAGCTTCTTTCCGAAAATTCGAATTCTCCACTCCCTCCTCCTCTCAAAAAACTCCCATTCCTCTGTTCTATATAACAACACGTTCATGCTTCACTCACTATATCAATCAATCAATCATTAACCTTGACTATCGATCAAATCAAACAAAATGCCTGCATTCCCAGAAGAGCCGCTTCTCGCTCCCAACCCTGACAGATTCTGCATGTTCCCAATCCAATTCCCTGAAATATGGGAAATGTACAAGAAGGCCGAAGCCTCCTTCTGGACCGCTGAGGAGGTCGACCTCTCTCAGGACATCCGTCACTGGGAGTCCCTCACCCCCGACGAGAAGCACTTCGTCTCCCACGTTCTCGCCTTCTTCGCCGCCTCTGACGGCATCGTCCTCGAGAACCTCGCTGGTCGCTTCATGAAGGAGGTCCAGGTTGCCGAAGCCCGCGCTTTCTACGGCTTTCAGATTGCCATCGAGAACATTCACTCCGAGATGTACAGCCTCCTTCTGGAAACCTACATCAAGGACTCTGTAGAGAAGAATCGGTTGTTTCACGCCATCGAGACCGTTCCTTGCGTGGCGAAGAAGGCCGAGTGGGCTTTGAAATGGATCGACAGCTCAGAGACCTTCGCGGAGAGGCTCGTTGCGTTTGCGTGCGTGGAGGGGATTTTCTTCTCCGGAAGCTTTTGCGCTATATTTTGGCTAAAAAAGCGCGGGTTAATGCCTGGGCTGACCTTCTCGAACGAGTTGATCTCGCGAGACGAGGGCTTGCACTGCGATTTCGCGTGTTTGCTGCACGCACTCTTGAAGAAGAAGTTGAGCGAGGAGAGGGTAAGTGGGATAGTGAAGGAGGCGGTAGAGATAGAGAGGGAGTTTGTGTGTGACGCGCTACCCTGCGCGTTGGTGGGGATGAACGGAGAGCTGATGAGTCAGTACATAGAGTTTGTGGCTGATAGGCTACTGGGAGCGCTAGGGTACGGGAAGGTGTACGGAGTGAGCAATCCGTTTGATTGGATGGAGTTGATATCATTGCAAGGGAAGACCAACTTTTTTGAGAAGAGGGTGGGGGAGTATCAGAAGGCTTCTGTTATGTCTAGTCTCAATGGGAATGGTGCGGCTGCCACTCACGTGTTCAAGATGGATGAGGATTTTTAGTTCTCTGTGTCATTTGTTTTTAGTTTTTAGCTTTGAGCTCCTATGTTGTTCTTACTTAAATTAAAATTGATTGTTATCCTCTCTTTTTTTCTTTTTCATTTTTAAATATAAAATATAAATAAAAATGCAATGTTCCGTGTAAAATTAAATATAAATGCAAAAGAAATGGAGTGAAAGAGAAGAAAGAAAGTCGGAAATGGCAACGCTGCAAAGCGAAGGAATGCTAAGTAGAGAACAATTGCTCTTTCTTTTCAATCGCTTCTCCCAACTCACTTCTCAGCCTGGTTGGTACCCATCTTCATCTCATCTCCTCCATGTTCGGTTTCCATTCTTTTACTTAAAATAAATAAACTTTACTGTCAGATGTCAAGAAAAGGATTGCCGATGCCCTGGAGGACAATCAGGTTGTTGGCTTTCTCTAGTTAATTCCAAATCAATTCTTCAATTCTGCCCACGTTCCTCTGGTGCTTTTGTGCAGGAAGCCGTTGCTGTTACCACTGCCATTCAAGAAGCCATTTTTCTGGAGATGGCGGTTGGTAAGAATTGCTTGATTTGTTTTCCTCTGTTCATTCTTGTAAATGCAGCATTCTCTTCGCTGTAACCCTATTTTCCACTAAAATGTCCAAACTTTAGACTGACCACTATGGTCTAATTGCTCGCTAAAACTTAATTGGGCAAAGCAATCTCATTGTGGCTGTATCTTATGAGCTGGTCATGTATCTATAATCATGGAAACTGTTTATGTTTCCGCAGATCCAAGGTTTGGAATTTCTTGTCTGGCCAAAGTCAACATGGTCTTTGAGAATGATCGTGATCTCATGATACGCTTCTACAAGTTTGTTGCTAAGTAATCTTTCTTCTTCTGTACGGATATTTGAGACCTTTCACATGCTATTATTTTGGCAAATTTATATTACTTTTTGTTATTCCCTGGCTCTTAACCAATTTTCAAGTGATATTCCCATTATTGTAACTCTGCTGGTCATCTAAAGATGTGTTCCATACTGGCTTCTTGTTATTTGAAGGTCACGGCTTTTGACACACAATCTGAGATAGTAAAGATCTTTGAGATTTTCTCATATTTTTAATGAGTAACTAGGGGTATTGATAATGCACTATTCTTCCTTTTAGACATCATAGGACTCGCCTGTTCTTTCTGATCATATGAAACTCTACAAATGGAGGATGTCATTACTTCCAATTTCAATCTTGTTCTGTGCACTAACAAAATTTGTTTGGTGAGTTGAAATTCTACTCTTCTGCTGCATTTTGCCTGAGTGGGATATTTCCCTCTACATGTGTAGTCAGTGCTTTTCGCCTGTCCATACCTTGTGTCTAGGCAGCTTGAGAACACGCACGTACTGTGTTCCATATTGCAGACCTTTACTTGCTTTAGTGAATTCCATTTGCCTGGCTACTCTTTTATTTTTTTTCCCATTCGGATTGTGTCATTGGTGGTGCATATGATGCAAAATGCCAGCGAAGAGATGGTAATTGATGAAGCTCAGCTTGGACAAGAAGGATTTGCTGAAAAAATGCATAATCAACAAAAATTACAGGAACAGGTAGAATCTACGCAAATATTTTCTGCTGTTCTCAAGATAGATATTTTTAAACAAAACATGAAACTTTGTTTTTCAGCAATTTGAGATGCTTAAGCATATGCGCAAATTTCACCTGGATGACCAATCTGCAATTCTTGAGAAGGTATATGCTGTCCTTATTTCTTTTGCTGCTGTCTTTGGTATTTGCTCTAAGGATATATAAGTGGACTTAGGACTCTCAGGGCTGTGATGGTTTTAGTAATGGATCCAATTGCCACTAGCCTTTGCAACAAGCAAATTTCTGAACCTCTTTATGGCTTTTGTGTTCTTCAGCTGCACCAGCAGTTGGAAAATACCAATTTTGAAGGTGAGGCATCCGTGTTATCCTTAGAACAGATTCAAGAAATTGTCCGGAGGAGGGTTTCGCCTTTATTTATGCCAAAGTAGCATAGTACTCGATAATGGTCTCCTTGGTTTTCATTTTTGTTCCGTACGTCCATCAGACAAGTTCTCTGGATTTGATTAGTTTTCAATTTTGTTCTGTACGCTCTTCAGACAAGTTCTCTGGTTTTGATGATACTCCGTAGTCATTGTATAAGCAGACTGCAGCGTTTTATTATGAAGTTTTTTACTTCAGGGATAATCCTGTTGCTACCATGCAGAAGCATTATGAGTTCTAAAAGAACAGAAACTTGCTTAACATTGTGGTGGCTTTTCTTAGCCATGCTCTAGCTCTACTCAGCCCCTTGTCTAGATCACCTGCCTAGGGTCCACTCTCATGAAGAACAAAATAGGTAACAAAAGTGGTCCTTATTTTGCCTCCCTTGTCTAGATCACCAGCCTAGGGTCCACTCTCATGAAGAACAAAATAGGTAACAAAAGTGGTCCTTATTTTGCCTCCTTTTGATCTTTATGAGGGCTCACTCCTAACTTTTATCAAGAACAAAAAGAGATAAAATAAAGCTCTTTTTTTAATTTTAGCCGGGGCTTATAAATATCTGGAATGACCTTATGTTTAACTCTCGTGTAAGAATATTACAAAAGCATTAAATAATGGTAAGAAACAATAAACACACACGAGCTAAAGTATAAACTAGTCTTTATTACTTTGTTACTTTCTCAAAAGCTTATAGATAAATGCTCTCTTTTAATATATTCTCCTCTCTCTTATCTTTATTGAGGAGCAATACTCCAATAAGTTATCTATAAGTACATTTAGCTTTACAATTTAAAATCCTAATTAAACTAAGCTAATTAGATCATCTATATCCTTATTATATTATATTACACTAACTAATTAGATGACACTATGCTTATCCAAATAGGATTATATATGATACGATTTAGTTACATCACATCTAACAAGGTGAGCTTCCTATAGGTCATTCGGAAATAGGTTTGGTAATTGAGCCCAGGCCAGGCCCGACCAAAGGCTCGATGGGTAATGAAACATCACTTTTAAAAAACTAAAAAGTCAAGTAGGCCAAGTCGGGCCAACCTAGTGGAATCTCAGGCCGTGCCCAGACTCAAGTTAGCAGGCTACAACTTTTCTACTAGTTAGGAGTAGCCTGTGTACACTAGACCTACCCAAACTTTACATTTAGTGGGATTCTTTACTAGGTTGTTGTTTTACAACTAACAAGGTAAGCTATTACATTTAGTTAGGAAAGATACAATCATATCTATGAACAATTCCACTATCTTTAGATGATCCTCCCATAGTCTTTATTTTTTGGAGCTTATTCATTTTTTCTGTGATCTTATATTTCACATTATTTAAGATCTCCCCTTGATCTCTATTCATTGATGATGAGTTATCCAAGTCTAAAATTTTTTCATAGCACACTTGGTTGGTCCAATACCTATCCATGTCAAGTCCATTAGTCATGATCCGTTTCTTGAAGCACATATTAATTTCTTAGAGCTCTCATATGTCTTCCTTATGTGTGTGATTTAACTAACGTTCAACTTAAGGTCCATTTTGAGCTTATTTTTTGTTCTCACATTTGAATTTTTCATTTCGTCGAAGATTTTTGCCAATATATACCAATGCAAGCCAACACTCATCTACTCTCAAGCTTCCATTGTTAATGCCTTTTTTTTTTTTTACTTACTCATAAGTCTTTGCCTTGTTTTATCATCCCAAGTGTCAAATATTGGTCAAAGCTCCCTAATGCTCGCACGATTATAATGTTAGGACTTCTGAGTCTAACAATTCACCCCATTAGGAAAACTCGATGCCCTTTGTTGAAATAATTAGTGGGAACTCCTCTGAATGAGGTTCCCTCGAGGACTCCTTAGTTATTGGCACATTTTTAACGTACCATTTCCCTCTTCGTTGAGTTTGCCCTTGATTTTGTTTAGATGCTCCTTCAGAAGACCTATTGCACCTAGCGAAACATAATTATTGGGTTAGAGTTCTTCCTTCAAGTCATCCTCTTCTTCTTCTTGATCCTTTGCAACCATAAAATTTATTTGCTCCTCGCCCAACTTTTGTTTTAGGCATTCATGAGCAAAGTGTAGCCCTTTATAAATGAAACAAATAATATATGTTTTTTTTTATTTCTTAGATTTGTATTAAGAAGATTCATATACCTTCTCCTTCCTTTCTCTAAAACATTCAATGTCCTAGCATTCTTCTTACCCTTGTTGTTAATTCAAATTGGCGGTGACATTTGGAGATTCACCAAAGCATCTATAACCCTTATCTTGCTTGGAATGTCTTTCATGTTCTATCTCCAAATTTTCATTTGTGCCCAACCTAGCAAATCGCTTATGAAGTTGAACAATTTGTCTCCCATAGACATGTTTAACACATCTAATATCAAAGATGTGAATTTCCTCATATACTATCGTACCAAGCCATCTTGCTTCAAACACTTCAAAGCTTCTCTTACGAGCTATGAAATGTTGTTAGGCCATTAGCTCCTTCTTCATCTTCTCCCAAGTGTCAATTAGAGGTCTACTTGCACTGATATCATTGAAGGTTCTTGTTTTCCACTTTAACTTTGCATCTGTTGACATTACATAGTAGTGATCAATACCTTTTTTTGTGTCAAAAACCTTTTCCACCACAAAATATTGTTCCATGTCTTATAAAAAATTATTGAGCTTTTTGTTTGCCACCAAAAAATATTATTCCATGTCTTATGAGAAATTATTGAGTTTTTTGGCACTCTACTTGCCATAAAAAACTTAGGGTTGTTGCACTTTCACCAAAGTGCTTTTGACATATCCATCACCTTATGTTACAAACAATGCGATCCCTAATCTATAGTCCTCTTATGGCTTTATCAAGCTTGCTATTTGATGTCTTACTTATTGGATCTGCACCTCTAAAATCTCAAACTGAGATAAGTAGGAAGTGATCTCATCATTCCCTTGAGGAATTGGCCCTATAAGTGCTTCCACTCTATTGACATGTTCTCTTAAATTGCAACTCCAATCATATCGATATTTTGGCTCTGATACTAGTTGTTACAAAGATTTTTCTAGACATCGAGCTTATGTCGAAGTTACGCTTACACCTTTATACATAATCTGACTTAGATTCATTTAAGGGAGACTCAGGCTTTTTACGTGATTATTGACAATCAAAACCATGTTCTTGAATGCCTTATAACCCTTACAATGTTTAACTCTTACACTTGAGTGAGAATACTATAAAAGTATTAAATAATCATAGGAAAGAATAAACACATAAGAGCTATGGTAAAAACCAACCTTTATCACTTCCTCAAAAGCATACAAATGAATGCTCTCTCTCAATGTGTTTTCCTCCCCCTCATCTCTATTAAGGAACAAGATTTAAATAAGCTATTTATAAGCACCTATAGCTTTATAATTCAGAATCCTAATTGAACTGAACTAACTAGATCACCTTCATCTTTAGTATATTACATCACATTAACCAATTGGATGACATCCTCATCCAAATGGAATTCTATCTGATAAGATTTAGCATTATCATAACTTATAAGATAAGTGACTCCATGTAATTAGAAAAGATAATTCAATATCCCTAAAGAACTCTACTATCTTCAAATGGTCCTCCCATAAGATCTTTATTTTTTTTATACTTGATGTATATCTACTGTGATCTTATTTACCACATCATCCAAGATCTCCCTTTGATCTCTATCTTCTCATGATGAGTCATCCAAGCCCAAATCTTTTTATAGCACACTGGTTTGGTCCAATGCTTACTCATGTCAAGTCTATTAGTCATAGTTCACTTATTTGAGCACACATTAAGTTCTTAGAACTCCATATGCCTCCATCATATGTGTGATCTAGCTAACTTTCAACCTAAGGTTCATCTTAAGCTCATCTTTTGGTCTCACATCTGAATCTTACATTTCGTTAAAAATTTTTACCAATATGTGCCAATGTATGCTAATGCTTGTTTACTCTTAAGCTTCTATCGACATTGTCTGTTTTCCTCACGTACTTGTAGAAGAAAAATTTTATTTAATTTATTTAAAAAATGAAGAATAATTGACTGATTTATATACTACTTTGAAATCTCTTTATTTTTGAACTATGTGAATGTTAATAACAAATATGTAAATTGAAGAATTATATTTGAAGGACTTGCACAAATAAATTGAAGTATGAGAATTTTCTACTTAAGAAAAAGATTCTTAATCTTAAACTTATTGCTATCTTTTTCCATGACTCTTTTCCTTTCTCTTAGGCATTCTATTTTCATTAGCAATAATATAATAAGTCGATGAAACTTTGAGGAGTCCATACTATGGTATCAAATACCGTTTTGTATCGGCTAAAAAACGGAACGGTATCATCATGGTTGGTCTTGACCTCAAGTATTGGTTAGTATCGAGTGTTTTTGCCAAGTACTGGCAGGTACTCAAAATACCGGTCATGTACTAGCGGGTACCATAATTAAATACCGATCATATACTAGCCGGTACTGTAATTTTAGTAAACATTGAGGACCTTTTTGCAAAAACAAAAAATAATTAACCCTAACCCCCCTGATGCCTGTGCTTGCCTTTTCCTTTTCATTTTGTTTGTCCCTCTCTCAAACTCACCTCATCCTCTCTATATCTCACGCTCTCATCCTCTCTATACTCTCTCTCTTGTTCTCCTCTCCATCTCTGGTGATGCTCCTATCCTACGTCCTACCTCTCCAGTGATGCACCACGCGAACCCTCTCCGATGGGCATCTTTAGATCTTCCTCCACCATGCAATCCTGTCGCCATCGAGCCTCATCCGGACCTCCATCAGCCTTCAGTCGTCATCCACGAAGACCACCAACACACCATGTCACCATCGTTTGCTCCTTTGTTGTCCATGGCCCACGAGTCTGCAGTTGCTGGATTTGGGAATAATACCTAAATCTAAACCTGATCTGACTAGATCTTGAATAATACCAATTGTGAATTTCTGTTTGGGTATGATTTCACTTTCTGTTGAATTTTTTCTGGTTTTTTGCATTTGTGTTATGATTTTGAATGGGAAGTTGGAATGGAATTGTGAACCATTTGTGATTTGCAATTGGTCGGAGTTGGAATGTTGGATATTGGATTGAATTTGGAGTTGAATTGAATGAAAGGAGTGTGGTTTTGATTCATTTGTGGTTCGGTTATTGAGTACCTTTTAACTTGATTTATGATAAATTTTTTGGTTATTCACGACATGCATTAAAAGTTAGAAAGGCTTTCAATTCAAGTTTCAACTTAACTTTATGATGCATGATTTAAAAGTAAGAAAGACTTTCAAGTTTCAACTTAACTTAAAACTATCAAAACGAGAATGTAAATTGGAAAGAATTCAAAGTAAATAATTAAGTGACATAATCTTAAAATTATTGAAATGATATTTGGATATATTGAGTATAATAATAATTCGATTATGGTATTGACTCTTGTGGAATAGCCAAATAGGAACTTTTGTAATTGTAATTATTTTATATCTTTAAGTTGTCTTTAATTTTTATCACAAAATTAGTCTATCTCTTTAAGGATTCAAGTCTCTTGCATATCAACCTTTATTTATCCTAAAATTAGTCCATCTCTTAGTCTTTGCATATTCAAAATCTAATTTTCTTATTATTCCATTTTTATCTCATTTATATTACTTTGGCATTAACTCTACGAATAAGTGTGAAAGTTTTTTAGTTCATCTTAATGAAAAAATTTCTCTGAGAAAATTTCTCAACTTGTGCCTTCTATTTCAAGATATTTATTAACAACAAGGATTTATGAAGATATGTCAATGACAATAATCATATTCTTGAAAAAAAAAAAGAAGAAGATGAAAGTGAAGTTAAGGATGTTAAAGTCATTAATTGAATTTATTGATACGTTGAGTCATCATCTTAAATTTTTAAACAATACTTTGATTTTAAATTTAGCATGAATTTACTACTATCCAATAGAAAAGTCTATCTATTTATGAATTTTACTCTAATTTCATGAATCTTTACTTCTTTAGGTTTAATATAAAGAGTTAAAGACATTATTTATGTTGCATTGCCTCATAAAGGATGTGACATTAGCACTGCTAATTTTGTTTATGAAACTACTAAAGGATTAATTTCTTATAAAACTAATATCTTCATTTTTTGTTATAGATAAATGGAAGGACGTTCAACTACTCTATTGAATGTTTAACCATACTAGAGGAGATAAGGTTATGAATGTAATGGTAAGAGATAAAATAAAGGTGTCCGACATTGTTGGAAAACTTTTTCCTTTTTTTCCTTAAAAAAACATTGATGAAAAATTAAGGAAGACAAGAATTAGGTGGTTTAGACATGTTAAGAGAAGACATTCTGACATCCCAATGAGAAGATACAAGAAAATTGTACTTAAGAACTATAAGAGAAAAAGATGAAGACCTAAGAAAAACAGGGAGGAGGTGATCAGGAATGATATAGTTCTACTAGAGCTTACTGAGGACTTTGGCAAGTTAGGATACAGATAAAGGATATCATATGGAGAGATTTTTCTCGTTCTCGTAGATCCTTTAAACATTTTCTTTCAAGTCTTGTATCTTGTATTTAGTATAAATATTTTATCTGTAGGACTTTTCCCTTAGTTATTTACCCTAAACAATTTATTTTTTAACATAAATATTTCATTTTTCATTTTTAATTGCTTGTTTGATTTACTTATTTATTTATTTGTTTATTTATTTATTCATTGTATCTTTTATTTTTAATTCTTTACCTTTTTAACCTTTATTATTTATTTTATTGCTTATTTTTTATTTTTACGTATTAACTTATTTTATCGTATTTTATTATTAGTTATTATTATTATCTTTCATTTCATTTTATTATTTTATTATTTTAATTTTTTATCTTTATACTTTGATTTTGAATTTCTTTATTCCTATTGTATTTTATTTTTATGTTTTACGCAATTATTTATTTATATTTTTGGCTTTTACTTTCTTTAAATAGTTTTAGAAAAACTTTTTTCTTTTTTTGGTTTTCTCTATGTCCGGTGAGTCTATCGAAAATATTCTCTCTATTAATTTGAAGTAAAGTTGCATACTTCTAAAACTCTCCAGACCCTGCATCTCAGCGAGAAGATTTACGTTGTAATCTTGTTGTTGTTGTATTTGTTGTACAATAGAAGATAAGAATATAAATCCAAGGTTTGTCCAATCTTTCTTCCAACTTATGGGATTAAAAGTAATATCATATATAAATATCAATAGGAGTTTTTATGTAACTTAAAAAAATCTTAATCTTTAAAATTTTTAGGAAAAACTCTTTGTTATTTTAAAATTTTCAAACAAAATCCTCTTAAACTTTTATTAAAAAATATTAGTGAAAAACATGTCAATCAATTAAACCCTAACAATATAACAACCCGAATCAATCTTTAAACTTGATCCAAACCAACTAAACTTAAGTCAAATTAATAATTTATTAATTAATTTATATTAATTTTAATTAATTTAGGTCATATTTAAGAATTAAGTTAAGTCGTGGTTAATCAACATTTGATTAGTGACGACTTATTCATATTAGGTATATTTTTCTTATTTTTAATGAAAATCTTTTCCTAAATAAATTGACGAGATTTTTTAAAATATTATTTCCATTACAAGGGACTTTATTTTTTAATGCTAAAAGATTATTTAAACCTATATTTTCTAGAAAAGTACATCAAACAATAAAGAAAAGAAATGATAATTAACAATATATCAATTACATAACGAAAAAGGTGGCAAAATTTTCAAAACATGATCAGCTTCTTCAGGCAATTATCGACAAGCGGCATAGGATTATCAGTTACGTAACATGACTGATCATGGAGCTCCATGATCAGGACGAGGAAATAACCAAACGTGTGAGAACTCGAAAGCGAGATGACGACCCCCTACGCCCGAAACCATCCTACAGTTCGGCAATGACAGGGACAAACCACGAGGCTAAAATTCTAGAGGACACACTGTGGACCGAAGAGGCACCAGTCGACATAGAGGAGGAAGATAGCATCCAACTCGCCAGCAACTCAGGAGGGCATCATGCTCTCCCAGAAACTCAAAATCAAGTTGGATACGCAATGGGCTACAGCTGTAGTTGTGAAACTCCTTGGTCATCGAATTGGCTTCCACACCCATGAAGCTAGTGGATTTAGAGAACGAGTTCTTCCTCGTCAGGTTTAAAGAAGAAGAGGATTATTTGAAGGCTTTAACATGGGGTCCTTGGATTATATACGGACAAGCTCTAGCTATACAGAGATGGACACCGACCTTCTGTCCTTCACAGGGCTCCCTCAGTCGAGCAGTGGTGTGGATCAGGCACGCTACCATCCCAGCATCCTTTATGCCTTGGGCAACATCGTGGGACATACCGTGAAAGTAGACGAGACTACACTCTAGGTGCATTGAGGAAGGTTTGCCAGAATCGCGATGGACATAAACCTGAGCTCTCCACTGCGCACCTGTGGTGAGCTAGATGGCGAGCAACTCATGGTGGTTTACAAAGGGTTGCCTTAACTCTGTTACTCTTGCAGAATGGTTGGACATGCTACTCCCAGCTACCTAAAGCGTTCCCAAACCACAATTGAACGTCCACTGCCGAGTGAAGGAGCAGCCAAAGGCACGTCCGGGATGAGGAACGTCAATGTTGCACCAACCGAGAAAACAACAGGCAAATTACCTAACGACTATGGGCCATAGTTGCAGGTGCAGAGGAAGCCTCCGTGCCAACCTATGTGTAGTCAGGAGCAGATAGGAGGTCCAAGAGAGAACAGCTACAAGGGAGGTTCTTGGTTCAATCTTCTGTCAGTGCAGGATGGAATGGGTGAAGCGACTGATGTTCAATAAGAGGCCCAACTTCCCCGTACTACAAATGGTCTGGGCCAATGTTTAAATTTGACTGGACTCATTGGAAAAGGCAAGAAAATTTCTCAGGGGCCCGTATTCACCACTACTGGGCCCAGACGTACTTCCAAGAAGGGCCCAAAAGGCTAGAAAGTTGCACCCATCCAGAATACCCAAGAAGAAAGCTCCTAGGCGGGCGTCCAGCAGGACCCGAGATTGGAGCTGGTCCTTGTAGTTCCCCTACAACCCAATACCGCGGACAAACATTTAGCGATTAAAATATCTACATACACAGAAATGGTCTGCAATAGTCAGGTTATCGAGACCAACGAGCAGGTAGTGGAGGAGAGCCTCCAACAGATGGAAGGTGTTGAGACTCCAGAGACCATGTCTCAGCTTGGGGAAGGCTATGCCCAGCATCTCAACGACTCCCAAGAACTAGGTGTCGAGTCGGGTGGAATGGATGATTTGCCTCCCAGATAACCTGCGCGGGAAGCTGCCCCATTAAAACGAGGCGAAGGCAACACGATAGAGCCCGTGGGAGGTACAATTTCTACCTAGTTGTAGAACTCTTTGTTTTAGTTTAATTTATTTTTGTCGATCTTTTTATGAAATTTTCACGGGATAGGGGGTCTCGGTTTCAAACAATCCTGCGTAATTACATTAGTAATTACAAACCTGGTATCCTAGTTTTGCTGGAAACCCATCTTAATGCAAATAAGGCAACCGCAGTAGTCACCAAGTTGGGGTTCGATTACTCAGTTAGAGTTGAAGCTAAAGGTTTTTCTAGTGGGATTTGGCTATTATGGAAGGATGATTTTGATGTCTCAGTAGTAATAGCCCATTGCCAATTTATTCACACCATAACCAAACATGCTTCAAGCTCCTTCAATTTTACAGCAGTCTATGCTAGCCCACAATGCCCGTCTCAAAATTTTCTCTGGCCAATTCTACACTAGATAGGTCAATCTAACAGAGGCCTTGGCTCGTAGGAGCATATTTTAATGCTAAATTGGAACTTTTGGACAAACAAGATGGAGCCCAGTCTGCAAGAGCGGTGAATAAACAGTTTCAAGATTGGGTGCACAGGAGCGGACGTCATAACCTGGGTTATGTCGGATCTAAGTTTACATGGTGCTGAGGAAGAGTCCAAGCCAAACTGGACAGAATTTTTGCTTCCACGGCTTGGCTACAAGCTTATCCTCAAACAGTGAATCATCACCTTTCTTTTCTTGGATCAGATCATCGACCCATATTGATTCACTTACACAGTCCACCTCCAATAATGCTAGGACCCCCTAAGTTTCGATTCCAAAATGTGTGGCTATCACGTCAAATTTTGAGGATGTAGTAGGGAAGAATTGGATTCCTGAGGCAAAAATGATGAGCCAGTCTTTAGTCAAAATTTTCACGTGTCTCACAAATTGGAATAAATCAGATTTTGGAAATATTTTCTCTAAAAAAAAAGATTGCTAGCACGTTTGGAGGGCATTTAGCGGCCATGGAGGTCGGTCCTTTGGATTTGCTTTTAGATTTGGAGGATGAGCTGAGTGGGAACTTCTGCAAGTCTTGTGTGAGGAGGAAATTTATTGACATCAGAAAGTCCGGTGTGACTGGACTTTATAGGGAGATAGGAATATGAAATATTACCACACCGTCACACTTTCTTGAAGAAAGAAGCTAAAGATTGTGCGACTCCTTGACCTTACTGGAACTCTAATTTCTGACCCAGTGAAATTGAGCCTTATAGCCAGGACTTTCTTTGTCCAACTTTATACGAATGAGGACAGAAATGCCCACAATTTTCCGCTCTCCGAAGTCTTCCCTTCTTTATTGGAAGATAGATTTCAAGCGCTATCCATGCCCATTTATGGTATAGAAATAAAAAATGCAGTTTTCGACATGAATCCTAATAAAGCTCCTAGGATAGATGGTTTTAATGCCTTATTTTTTAAAAAACAGTGGGGAAAGATAGGTCCAAAAGTGGTGGAGTACATTCAGGAAATTTTCCGACTAGAGCGATGGGACAAGGATCTTAATCACACCATTTTGGTCTTGATCCCCAAAGTTCCTTCCCCGCAGACTATTACTCAATTTAAACTGATTAGCCTCTACTCTGTCCTTTATAAGATCATCTTGAAAGTTATCGTGTATAGATTGAAACATCATCTGGACTATCTAGTAAAGGCGAACTAATGTAGTTTTATTCCGGGCAGGCAAATCACTGATAATATTATCATAGCCTAGGAGGTCATCCATTCGATGCGTAAGAAGACGGGTAAGATCGGATGTCTCGCTATCAAGGTGGAGTTAGAGAAAGCTTATGACCAGATTATATGGGATTTCATCCATACTACCTTGCAGGGCATTGGGGTACTGGATAATTTAATCACAATCATCATGCAATGTGTGACGACGGTAACTATACAAGTCGATTGGCAAGGCACTTTGACAGATCCCTTCAACCCTTCTCGTGGGATTCAACAAGGTGACCTGCTCTTGCCATACCTGTTCGTTTTGTGCATGGAGAGGCTAGGTCAGCTTATTCTTTAGGAAATGGGGCAAGGGCATTAGAAACCGATCAAGCTGAGCCCTACAGGGCGTCCCATATCCCATCTTTTCTTTGCAGATGACCTAGTTCTGTTTGTTGAAGTGGAGGACTCACAGACGTAGGTCATTGCAAGGACTTTGGAGATTTTTTGCCAGGCATTTGGACAGAAAGTGAACACTGATAAAACTCGGATCTATTTCTCCAAAAATATCTCTCCAGTAACTGCTCGACTCATTAGTCAAACTTTAAGCATCCAACGCACGCACAATCTGGGCAAGTATATAGGGGTTCCGTTAATTCACGAGCGTACAATGCGACATACCTATCAGTACATCATTGAGAACGCTCAAAAGAAACTTGTAGGATGGCGGGCAAAGGCGTTGTCCCTTGCAGGGCGTGTTATGCTCACCCAATCAGTAATTTCAGCCCTCCCCATCTACACGATGCAAACAACGAGGCTTCCGAGGCAACTCTGCGATGATTTGGAGCGAATCATGAGAGACTTTATATGGGGATCAACAGAGGCCTAGAGGAAAATGCATTTGGTTAGTTGGGAAACTGTGTGTAAGTCTAAAAAATCGGGGGTCTGGGTCTTAAACGTATCTGTTCGTCTAATGATGCTCTACTATCCAAGCTAGGTTGGGCTTTGATAACTCAGCCCTTAGCTTTATGGGTTCGTATCCTCAGGGCTAAATATCGAGTCAGACCCAATCCTCTTCCCTCTAACATAGAAAGGCAACGGGCATCGGTCATTTGGCGGGGCATCTCTGCCACCTGGCAGTATATTTGCCAAGGTATAAAATGGAAACTGGGGAATGGGAGACGAATTCACTTTTAGCTGGATAACTGGGCGAATGATTGGGGGCCTCTATGTTTAGTGGCCACCACCCCTTTACCCAATAGTATACTGTACGCCACAGTGGCGGATTTTACAAATGCAGTCGGTCAGTGGTGTTAGAATCTGTTCCAGCAATATCTTCCTTCCTCAGTCTGTACAGAGATTGCGGAGATCCAGCCTAATGTAGATGGTATAGCGGAGGATAGCATGATATGGGGTCACATAAATCATGGGCGGTTCACAGTGGCATCTGCTTATGACTTCATTGAAGGTAGCATCACAAAGGAGCATAATAGTCTGTGGGATTTAATCTGAAAATGGGCAAGGCCCCAACGAATTCACGCCTTCTTGTGGCTATTGACTAAATGCAAACTGCTGATGAATCAACAAAGAGTGGCTCACGGGCTAACTGTAGACAACAGTTGTCAGTTCTGTGGCCAAGAAGAATCAAAATTGCACATTATCTGAGACTAACCGAGAGCAAAAGCCTTTTGGAGTAACTTCACATCGAAAGTATTGGATCGGGACTTCTTCCACCAGGATCTGGAATGGTGGGTGGCACACAATCTCAGGACGCCAATACAGGTGAATCAGGTTGCCTGAGTTACAATTTATGGTGTAGCCTGCTGGTTGCTCTGGCAGCAGAGAAATCGTAGCCTTTTTGAAGCAGATTTTATTTGGCCGAAAGCAGGGCCTCGAGTAGTTATGGAGTATGTGGACTGATAGGTAGAGCAAGGACAGTGGAAAGTTGCATACTGCCGACACAGGGTTTACCTATAGGTACCTTAGTTGGCTGAACGAAACTACCTAAATCTTGGGTCAAAATTAATTCGGGTAATGCACTCAAGCAAGGATCGAATCTAGCTACTGCGGGTGGCTTAATTAGGGACTGTCAAGGGTGGTGATGCGGGGGGTTTCTGCATCACATTGGTAAGGGATCTCCTTTAACTGTAGAATTATGGGACATCTACTCAGGCCTCAACCTGGCTTGGACGCTTGGGTATTGACGAGTGGTCATTGAAGTAGATTCGCTGGAGGTAATTAACATTCTCTCCTCTTCCAATATAGTTTTAACTGAAGATAACTTTTTGGTGGCAGGTACTCATGGCCTTTTAAATCAAGCCTAGGAGTTGCAGCTATAGCATGTGAGTTGCAAAGGAAACCAGTGTGTTGATTGACTGGCCTTTATCGCAGCGATGTCTAGTCTAGGTCTACATATGCTTCAAGATCTTCCGATGACAGTCTTGGAATTACTACATCGAGATCAGCAAGGAGCTAAGTACCACAGAACAAGCGTTAGCTAGGGGATCTTTTGTTTGTTTTTGATTTTCAATCTCTTGTAGCAAAAAAAAAAAAAGATACTAAATCAGAAGACATTTTTAATCCTCTTTTCTTAAATTACTGAAATGTAATGTTTAATGTTTTCACACAGTACGCTTTGTTTCTCTTTGAGAGAATAACACTAGCGACAATTTCCAACTGGTCTTTCTTCAGTTTTTGGTTACCAGTGATTAACAAACAAGCATTCAAAGACTTGGAGACGGAAAATCCCATCCTTTCATACATCAGAACAATCCTAAACTCTATGTTTATCATTTAGTCTTGCCCTCAACAAAAACTAGAATTATTTTCGACGAATTTGGAGGCGGCCGGAGCAGGTGGTATAGCGAAATGCCAAAGCCTCCCCGCACCTTTCACTAGATACTTTTTACACAAAAACTCATTTGCAAAAGCCTTCTCTACCTTTCTGTCCACATCATGCAAGAATACATGTGTCACCCCAGCCCTTGTCCTTCCTCTCGACATCACCGCCGCCGTGTATATCGCCCCCATCCTCCCCGGAGCCTCCGCGAAATACCCTTTTGGCGCGTCTATCATTATCACGTCCCACTCTTTCTTGTACACCTCCTCCGGCAACGTACTTAGAGCCAACTTGCACTGTTTGTTGCCTTTTAGCCTCACGTTTGGAGGCATGCAGTCTTCTTCTTTCTTGTACGTAGACAGAAGCTTGTTTGCTTCGGACAGCTTTGTCGGATACTTCACTAAATGTGCTGTCAATGTAGGGACACGTTGGATAATCTTGTGCAACCATTTGGGATCTTCTTCGAGAAACAATGTAGTGCCACCTGGGTTCAATGATGCCCACATAAGAGAATCATGTCCAAGTCCGAAGACAAGGAAGTTGCATGGAGCAATGGATTGGAGAACGTCGAAAGAGAGGCGGATCTCGTCGTAAGATTGCTGAGGGACGGTACGTGAAGTGGCGTAGTGGAGGATTGCGAGGAGCTGCGTCGGTGTTGTGGTGTACTCGGTAATCTCCGGTGTGACGTAAGCGCTTGATAAGGAGCAGAGAAAATGGTTGGTGAAGGATCTCTTGTTAAACAAAAATTTGGTGGTGGTGAGTAGTACGACAGTGAACGTGGCGGCGATAATCAGAGGGACGAGCCATGGCTTTTCTGTCAAGGTACCGTGGCGATTGTTACTACTCCTGGTGAGTATATAGGGAAGTTGAGGTTTCTTCATTTGAAGTAGTTTCTCCTGATCTCTCATTGAAGGTGGCAATAAATTTATTTATAGGGTAATTATATATAACGTTATTTGCAAAGAAAGAATGGGAAAGCTAGATGAGAAAAGTGGAAAGCATTAATCTTGATATGATGTTGTGAAAGAAACTAATGAAATGTGAAGAAGAGACGATTGAGATGAGAAAGGGAAGGGTGCATGAGGGTAATCTGTTTCTATCGCTAATGAGGTAATGCATGCAAGATGTAATAGGCCCTTTCCTTTTTTTGATGGAAAGTTTCTGAAATCACGGCTATTCGTGTGCAAATTTTGCAGGGAATGCCATGCCTCCACCTAGAGATTACACGCTTTCTTCGGTTGTAAGGGAGCAAAAAAAGATGTGAACTTTGAAGAACTAGATATCGGATCTCATTAAATTAATAATTGATGTTGGAGAAGAAATTCACCTAACAAGTAAGCTCACTATTATGATTATCATCCCAAAAACAAGAACTTGTTAGTCTAACTTGCATCATTTGCAATTAATACATAGCCGATGAGAAAGGTCCACTTATTATTGTTTGGTTGTAAAAGATGGAAAGTGGCGATCCAAATCATTTTGAAAGGATGATGTCCCAGCCCCCACATGATTGATGTACATTAAAAATATGTTCTTCAGATGAAAGAAAGCTGTTATAGTTGAGAAGATTGTAACAGCTTGTTCCCATCTACTTAGGCATTCTTAGTAAATAAATAGCTAAGTTTGGTAGTGCATTTACGTTTTCCAAACTTACATTTGAAACCAAACGTTATGTCCCTTTGCAAACCAGTCAGCCCTAGAAAGGACGATGCTGTTTTCTTTTTGATTATGTACATACGACGCCCCTTTGATTATGGGTTATGTAAGATTGATCCTCTACCTGCTGGCTATTGGCTATTGGCTATCTCAATCTCTTTTATTCGGCTGTTGCCTGTAAATTGTAAATCCATATATGCCCAAATGGTCAAAAAGAACGTTCAAAACAGTGAAATTAAAAACTTATCTCTGACCGTCTACAATCAAACTGTGTAATCCCAGTGGCATACCAACAAATTGAAGAATAAAGATGCCACCGCCATATAGTATATGCAGCTCCATTTGGCTGTCTGCTTCTTTTTCTTTTTATTTTTGATTTGGGTCATGTTAAGCAACTCTGTTAAATAAATGTATTGAACTGTACTTGCTGCCACGTCCAAGGGCGGTGATACTAGTTTAACAGTTTTACGATGGTTGCCAAACGTTTAGTTGGGCTGAAGTCAATGCAGAATACATCATATAGTGAATTTGGGGCCAAAAAACATAACAATCACCACATAAAAGATGGTTGGATATCAGAAAGACCAAGTGGATCCATACTATCCTCAACATTTCTAATTCTTGAACACAAATTTCATCGGAAAAGGAAACACGATGCTACAGTCCACAAAATTGTAAAAATTCTCCCTGAGCTAGTCAACTGCAGTCCTCGATACAAGGCCATCCAAAGTGAACTGCAAAATAAACAGTTAGCATCTCTGTTCATCTCACATAATCCCCTTCATGATGATTAATAAGTATCGACACATCAGTGAGATCTCGGATATGCACAATACGATGAGAATATGCAAGCACTCCTCATTTACAATGCAGCAATTTGGATCTGTTCGTAGAATCGAGTCCCTTGAGTATTGCAGGTTAAAATAAAAGAGGGCTACTGCTCTATACAAATACATAGCAAGAGTGACCTTATAAAAAATCTTGCGAAGTAAGCTATTTCCATAAAAGTCCATTACTATAAGTCGCCAAAAGTTTTAAAAGTTCACCTACAAGTGGTTGTAACCCAGCATATGACAAAAGTTGGATGTAGATTCAAAGGAACTAATTCCTATCCTAAGCTAGTCTGACAAAGAAATCTTCAAGTCAAACCTGTGTACCATTCAATCCAAAGACTGTCCCTATCAGGCTATATAGGTTCAAACCAACCAACAAACTAATAAAAGGATAATCTTTACATGCTTTAAGTAATAGTACCTCTGGCACCAGGGAAACACTCGGAGCCTCCAAGTTCCAGTAGTATAATTATGCATATCAACATATCTTAGTAGCTATTTCCAAAAAAAAAAAAAAGCATATCTTATTAGGAGTGAGAAAGTCAAGGATGTAGTATGTGGGCATGGAAACTCTGTTATTGACAGTCAATTTTCCATATTTCTTATTGACAGATGACAGGGACATGTTTTTCAAAAAGAAAATAGCAACGTAAAGTCAACGATAACGAGTGGAGACCCTAAACTAGGAACACGAAGTCGTAGTGCTCAACATGTGAATAGGTATTTGATCGACAAGACCCAAAAACAAAATGAAATTTCGAAGCAAAACAAAGCATAAAGTGATCACATATAAAGAAGTAAATATTCGAATTTTGAATCGAAAAGCGCATATAAAGAAGGAAAAATATGAACTTACCCCAACATGAATCTAAGTAGATCCAACAATAATGTTGTTAATAGGGATGAAAATAAGCTTCACGAAAAAACCAACAAATCCCATCACCACAAACCCTATTGCTGTACGAAAAGCCACCTTGGTGAACTCTACAGCAACCCCAAACAGAGAAGATCAATTCTTCACGAAAAACTGTTTTCATCAAATTTCGAGTTTTTTCAAGTTCGAAAAGAGAAATACCTTTGCGATCGGGCTTGTGGCAGCGCTTAACGAGACGAACACTGTCCTTGGCGAAATCCCTCAGTGGATCAAACACGGAGTCGATTGCGTCCATCTCTAGTTACTCGAATCGGTAATCTGTAGTCCAAGGGTTCTTACTTTTTTTGCGATATTTATATGTACCAGATTTGCTTTGTTGTTTTTCAATCTTATCGGACCAGAATGCCCCTGCATGTTCGTGTTTTTTTGACGATTCTGTCCTTATCTGGTTTTGCTGAGGCTCTTCGCCACGTTTTTCTGGCTTGTAGCTTTTCTTTCTTTTTTTGTTTTGTCTGTCACCAGTTATTTTATGCTTTGCACATTTTGAGAGATTTTAGACTTCTGTTTGGACTATCCAGCGGGAAGATATTAATGTAATTGGAACGAATCCTGTTTTCTTTTGAACCAAAATAGCTCCTTCCAAATTTGGATGTAATACCGTGTCTACACCACCTTCCTTTTGGCTACAAATGCATCAAGAAGGATTGAGGAACTTAATAACTGCTGGTGTAATAGCCAATCTTCGAAAGAAATTTTATAGCCTACGAAGAAAACATCTCCCTAGCTCGAGTAGGCTGAAAAGAACTTGTGCCACTCCAGAAACAAGCAAACCATGCATTCAACTTGAGTAGACCAACTCAACTTCACATGCCAGTCAAAAGTGGATGACTCTCTGCAGGGAGCACACAATCATCTAGATATTTCTAGACACCTACAACAATACGCTTATGAAGAGACAGTAATGGCCACCATCAGAAGCCATCTATAAATCCAGGTGAAGAAGGCATTCGTTATAAATTATAGCTCTCTTTCAGCTGGTGTTTGTTAAGAGTCCCGTTTACTATCTCTCTGAACAGATCTAGGGACAAATGTAAGGCCACGAGTATTCCGGCGTCCAAAGCTGATGGAAGAAGGAGAGGAGTCGGATGTACTTAATTTGGATACTGCTGAAACAAGTCCATCCATTGTTTCACCTTCTACTTCCATTTTGCCTTCAGCTTCCTGCTTCTTCTGATTTGCTTGCCTACGCTGAATCTTTTGCCTTCCTTTCTTGGATGGGAGGGCTTTCTTGAAGAATTCAAAGGAAATTGGGAATTTATGCTTGTCCACCAAGTGCTGATGCCTACTTTTGTAAATCTTGAATTTCAAACCACAACCTTCTACCAGGCATTCGTACTGTCAATGGGAGGCAAGAGACTTAGAATTCGATACAAAAGCATTGATAATAAGAATGAATGCACATACAAAACAAGTCAAATTTTGATAAATATATCTTTAGAACTAAAAATTACCAAGAAATTGGCAAACAACAAATGGTATTAAAGAGAAAACCAAGTTCTTCAGACATTATTGATATTTTCATCACCTTAAACCTAGAATACCCTATGTTGATGTTTTTAGTTTGTTCTCCACTGAAGAACTATTAAGTTCATTAAATGAGACTTGTCAAGAGTTTACAAGGATGTTGCATAGCCTGTCCTCGCTTAACACCAAACATGCAAAGAAAATAAATCAGTAGGTTAAAATCAATGATAACTATCACAAGAATCACAGGCATCATTAAAAAAACAAGTTTGTGGAATAAGCACAAAGTTCTAAATTTGGAAAATGATAGACATCAATCAGGGCTTGATGTAATCATAGTTGATAATTCAACAGAAAGGGAGTAAAGAAACTACCATGGCGTATCCACGTGCAACTTTTGCCTTAAAAAAAGAGTCATGCACTTCAGAAACATGGATGCTGAGAAGGCGTGAGGTAGGGTAAACTCTAGAGCAGACAGAACAGGATGCAGCGTGCCGTGCATTGTAATGGTCTTCAAAGGCCTCCAAGGATGTCAAGTGTGCACCACAACCAGCAATGGGACAGCAAACCTCCCTGCTTCAAGCAATGATTTCACAGTTAACATCCTCAGTACGATCTTAGCAATATACCGAATAGAAAAATACCATGAAGTACTGCTTTTCAACAACAATAAAAGAAATAGTCCAAAAATAGACAAACTGATAACATTCCAAATGTTTTCATCCCAAAGAATCAAACTTTAACCCACCTGGCGTCATTGTCCACTAGATCCTGAAGCTGATGCTTTTCATCATCAGTTAAATCCAGTGCAACCTGTGTGTGTATATATAGAAAACCCAGAAATCCAATGCTCAATCCAAGCACAAAATTAAAATAAAAACGTAAATGGAAATGAAAAACTTTCAAACTTTAATTGGGCAAACTGAAACACAATCGAATAAAGAAGGAAACATGGAATATAAAGTGAACCTGTTTGGCGAGGAATTCCCTTTCGAAGTTGCCTGAAGCAAAGAAGGAAGAGTCAGGAGTGAAACGACGACGAACAGGCTTCCAGTACGGAAACCCTAGCTGCTTGTCACTATTGGCAGAATCATCTATTTGCATCGCCATGGTCTCTGTAATCAATTTACTTTTGGCAGGGCACGTTATGAATCAGATTGATCTTCAATTTCTTTCAAACAAACGATTCAATTGCAAATTTCAACTCCATCATTTCGGGTTTTGGCGGTTTAGCTCTTACCTTTTATTAGTTTTGTGGCTATTGTCCTCCTCTTATGGCCCTTTAATCAAAGCCCAAATGCACAAAACCGAGCCTTCCGATTGTCAAGCCTACTTGGTGAAAGGTGAGTTGCACCTAACGACTAATCTCTTATACACAATAAATCTGGGTGTCCAACACTATGTCACTAATTCACTTTAAATGTGTTAAATGACCTTAACTTGGTACATATTCAGATTAGGTAGCTAGTTTAGACGTATCCAAAGGCATAAGAAATTTATTGGCAATTGGTCAACTCGGAACAAGAGTTAGTTGATCAAAACAAACTTACAAGTTGCTTTAATTCTAAGGGCAAGGGCAACGTTAAAATTTGGGTACTTCCATCACCTGTTTTGCTTAATTAAGAATGGAGATTGCAGAGCAAATAGGGTACGTAGGACTAGGTCTGCCTGGTTCTTTTAAAATAAGTTGGCACAAATTAAACTTCTGTTACAAGTGAAGACGACTAGTGAACTAACAATGACATAATCTTAACTTTAAAAATTAAGACTTTTTATTTTTTCTAGTGCTTGGAGCGGATTTGTTTTTAGGTCATTGTCATGTCACCCCTAACTAATCCTGGGGAAGAAAGGTAGATTTCAGTGCCTAACCTCTAGACGCCAATAGCACCAAGCATACATGTAGAAACACATCAATTCAACGAAACTGCTAGGAAAGTAGATGAGTTTGAGCTTTTGTTTAAGAGGGTTTCGGCTATACGAGTAAACTCTTGCGGACACACTCAACGTACAAAGTCATTTGCGTGCTTCTTCTGTCATGACTAACTACTGTGGAGGTTGTAGACTCGAAAGAAAAACGTGTATATGGAATATAATTAGGTGCTTCAACCAAATAAATTCATATATTTCTTGTTGATATACACCATAGCCTCGCAAGACATGCCTTACTAGACCCCGTCATCATCCTATATAATTAAGAATATCGTCCCCTGCTGCCGAGATCATATGCCCCAATCAACTTTGTTAATGCCATATTGGATGTTTTAAGGTTCTTAGGATCATCTCTTTACCACTTCTTATTCTAGAGTTGCTATCATCAATCGTTGTCCACATTTTTACTCACAGGCAGATTACCAGGGATGTGCACTATATATGTACGTATATTCGCTGCATAACATAGAGCTGATTGTGAATTGAAGAAGAAGAAGAGGTGATCAATGAAGACTGTAGAAAGAGTATGGTGGGTTTTGGTCATGATCGTCATAGTAATAGCGCATAAGGGAGAGGCACAGCTGCAAGAAAACTTCTATAGCTCTAGTTGTCCAAACGTGCAAGCCACAGTGCGACAAGCTGTGTCCACTAAGTTCTCTCAGACCTTCACCACTATCCCTTCAACTCTTCGTTTATTCTTTCACGACTGTTTTGTCACGGTACGTATATGTCAGCATGAGTATGATTTGTTTCATCTGCCAGTTTCTGTACTCTTACTGCATATACAGTTATACACCGATAGATAATGCATGAATGTTTAGTACTTGCAAACTTCTGGACTTCTTTACAAGAAACGATCCAAATGAGAATCATAAGGCCCTTTTCTAGACTTTTCTTTTTTAATCTCAGTTTTCTTCTGAGATGACAGTATTTGTGAAACGGTCGTAACTGGAGGCTGATGTGATGGTAGAAAACTATTGTATGAGTATTGCAGAAAAGTCGGTGATTTGTGATATTTTACTATTTTTAATACCGTCATTAGAAGGAAGATTTGACATCTTCCATCAACTTGTGAATAGATCAGTTCTATAATTTTGTGTTTTCACACTTGAATTCCATTTCGTAATCCTTCCTAACTAAGCAAACAATCATAAAGCTCATTAGTCAATCTGAATCGAGTTTGCTAGTTCTATTCAAAACCTTGGTTTGAAGGACTAATCAGACCACTGAGTTAGACTGAATATAGTGGTTGAATATGGGACTCAACTTCAGAAGTTTAAAGTTCTAACCTGCACGAGATTGACCGGTTTTCTTTTTTATTTTAGTCAAATTAAATTGGATATGAAGAAGAATTGAGCATAGCGGATGTCCTAGTTCATCTTTGATCACATACTTGATAGGTTAATCAGACAATAGAGTACTATAGCACTTGGTGAGGTAATTATTCCACATGCTACAGAACATGCTATAACCATAGAGGTTTTAGGTTTCGGTTACAAACTTCTAACTCTATTTGCTTGCTTAATTATAGGGTTGCGATGCCTCAGTTATGGTTTCATCACCAAATGGCGACGCAGAGAAGGATGCACCTGACAATCTTTCACTTGCAGGAGATGGATTTGACACCATAATAAAAGCAAAACAAGCTGTGGAAGCAGTATGCCCTGGAGTTGTTTCCTGCGCAGACATTATGGCAATTGCGGCCCGAGACGTTGTAGTACTGGTAACATAAATTTCAACAATTCCATAATTTCCGTTGCTAGCTTTACTTGTCATTCCTTCTTTATTTTCCAACAAAAACTACTAACTTGGAAATTTTTTTTTTGGATCTGATAACCAAATTCCAGGCTGGAGGTAGTCCATTTAATGTAGAATTGGGACGTCGGGATGGTCTGATATCTCAATCATCACTTGTTGCTGGAAATTTGCCAGAACCCAACTTTACACTCCCTCAACTTAACACTATCTTTGCCAAAAACAACCTCACACAAACTGATATGATTGCACTTTCGGGAGGCCACACTGTAGGCTTTTCTCACTGCAATCGCTTTGCAAATCGTCTTTACTCATTCTCTCTTTCCTCATCTGTTGACTCTTCTCTCAATTCAGACTACGCTAAGCAGCTTATGCAAGCCTGTCCCCAGAATGTAGACCCCAGTGTAGCTGTTAACATGGATCCTGTTACACCACAAAAGTTTGACAATGTTTATTTCCAAAATCTTGTTGCTGGTAAAGGCATGTTTACTTCAGATCAGGTCCTCTTCACAGATCCTGCATCTCGGTCAACAGTCAATGACTTTGCCAATCAGCCGGGAGACTTTAATGCAGCTTTTGCCATTGCCATGGTAAAACTTGGTAGAGCTGGAGTTAAGACTGGAAACCAAGGACGTATAAGGAGAGACTGCACAGACATTAATTCGTGAAAGCATAGGAAGGCCAATTTATCATGGTGGAAATAATGATCCATATATAACAATTGTGAGGAGCTGTTCAATAAAATTTCCAACTTGTATTGTTACAAAGTCCAATTTTCTGCAAAGCAGTCATCTTTGCATTGGAATTTTAGTAAGCAGGCGTCAAATAAGTGCATGCAGATTTCTCGAATAGACAACTTTCATTTATGGAATAGTTGGCACCTTTAGTTCTTCTTCTACCACACTAGGTTTTTCTGCATGTAGCCAGAAATATCTGATAAGGAGCTGAAAGTTTTCCACTGAAGTAATGGTGGTGTGTTGTACAAATGAACATCAGACTGAACACAAAATGGTTCACTCTCCAAAAACATCAGATTGAACACAAAATGGTTCACTCTCAAAACAAAGTGAATAAAGTTGATATTGATGATCAAGAGAATACAGTGGACACGGACACAAATGCATACACTTTTGGCGCACTCAGCCATATATAAGCTTGTTTAACTCTAAGACGAGGAATGGAATAAAAAGTTTCATCCAGAGCTTCTTGACAATTTCACTGAGTCTTGATCAAATCTTTGGATTGATTCCTTCAATCAAAATTTAAAACTTCATTGGAGTACAGAATTACTGCCAAAACGAACTTGAATATACTCTGGTGGAGAAACTCTGTCATGGCTCTCTTGACAAAATCAAGTGTGCGATTTTCCATAGAGGTGTGCATAGACAATCTTCGTCCGGTACACGAGAATCATGCTTAGTATAAGTGCAATAATGCAGAATCCGGACATGATCATTGAAGTAAGAAAGAAACATATGGCCCCTTCGCATTTCAGAGGTTCCTCAGGACCTAATAAACTAGAAAAAGTAGACCCTAAATTCTGCAAATGGTGATGAGCTTGTTTTTCTGCTTCACTGTCATAGATATAGCTTGCAATTAAACCAGAGAAAACAAGGGAACCAGCTGGATTTGCAAGAGTGAGGAAATTGTAAAGGGCCCCGAACTTCTTCAAGCCAAACAATTCAGAGGCAGTAGCTGGCACGATTGCCCAGTGAGCTCCATAGCCTAGACCAATCAGCAGGGTGCCAATGTACATTGTCCCAGGCCACCCATAAGCGAAGAAAATATGCCCTACTGCCATAACAAATTGTGCAATTGCCATGGCCACTGGTCTTGGATAAGCATAATTCCTGCATAAGACCAGATAGATGAGCAAATTGAATAAGCTGCTGCAAAGTCTACCTAGAAAATAAATTTATAATCCAAGCAAGATGATCGATGCTTCACCTTACAATAACCTCAGAAAAGTAACCCCCACCAATGCGTCCAAGAAAATTCCAAATGCTAATTATGGACACAAATATATGTGTATTGTCATAACCTAAGGACTGACTCATCTGACCCAGGTTATCAATCACAGTCAGCCCAGATCCAGAACCCAGTAAAAGAGAGAAGAAAATCAGCCACAAGTCCGCCTTGATCAATGCCTGCATCAAGGTGAAATCTTCACCTCTATGTGGACCTCTTCTCCTCTTGACCCTTACTGCTCCTTCTGCAGCTGCTTGGAACAGTTTAGCTTGCAACTGTGCAATTCTCTTTTGCCTCTCTGATGCCGGAAGCAAGTCTACATCCCTTGGCTTCTCATCTTCCACCTCACTTAGTATCACCTCGTGGGCCATATGCTCAGACTTGCCAGCTTCTTGTTTCTCTGGCTCGGGAAGAAAAGCCTGTTCTGCAGGATCTCTTGGTTCTGAAGAAAAACACAAGGATATAGGAATTGCAATAGGAAGTAGAAGTAGGACAAACAAAATCACTGTAAATATCACTATCACAGTGTGACTCAAGTTGATCAGATCTTCAACAAGCATGACCCCCATCAAGTAAGCAGCCAGTAGGAGGCATACACTATATACAAAAGTAAAGCTCGTGGGATCACTAGATCTGACTTGTTTATGACCTCCAACAGGTCTCACGATAAACATTAAGGCACTAACCACCATTGCTGGCCCAACTGCAACCATGAATATGAGAGATGCATGATCAGGCGTATGCATCACTGCATATACTTGGGTCAATATCGCACCACCTAAGCCAGCAAATCCTTTCAAGATTCCCACTACAGGACCTCGACTTTTTGGGAAATTTTGCACGCAAGAAACCAGAGCAGCTGTATTGAAGTAGGTTTCACCGTTGTTACCGATAAATATAAGAATGCACATCTGCATACTGAAAGAAGTTAACAACTTGTCCAAGACATTATGGCAAAAACAAGATATGTGATAGGAAAGTCTCCTAAATCTCTTAGCCTAACAAAAAATTCATAAAAGAAGATGAATAAATATTACAAATAAATTTCGATGGTGAACGAGAATGGAAAGAAATGATTAAGAAAACCAAGCTAAGATCAATTAATTGTGATCTCTCAAGGTGTCTCTCCCACATCACATCTATAATCTTAGATTCATATACATCATGCAGAATTATTAGAAAGGAGAAAACTAACGTCAACCATAATGTAGAAAACCATTAACAGGATTTTTGATAATGGCTAAAATTGGCTGAAAAGAGGATGTTTTGATCTTTCAATTTCCGTATCTAACAACTTCAGATTGATCAATACTCAGCACTTGGTGGTAAATCAGCTAACTATCGTGGAGATATCATCGTTCCAACTAAATACTTAAAAATGGTACTTCATCCGAAAGCTAACCTGCTGGTGTAGAAGCCACAGACTGATGTGAAATTGTGGCCTACAGATAATGGTTTACATATCAAGGAGGAAAATTACTGGGATGCAAGAAAAAAGGACAAAGGGAATACCCCACAAGAAATTGATTTGTCCCAATTCAATCGAAATCAAAGGAAACAAGAACTAGATGGTGCATTTTCTGGGTGTACTTACTATTTGCAAACAATCATAATGCGAATATTCTGCAGATTTAATTGGAATTTTTAGAAAAATAGCCAAGAGAAGGAAGAAGTTGGAATAAATAGGATGGATGTGAGATGATGGTTGAAAGCATACGACTAAGGATATCGCGTGAAAGATTCAAAACGTTTCCAGTAAAGGAAACAAAGAGATGATAAAAGATTCAGATTTTCATATGCAACAAAGTGCCCTCGGGCATGAAGCAGAAACGATATCACAAAGGGAAATAAATAGATAATTAGAGTATCGACACTTCATCAAATCAAGTTGACGCAATGAAACAAATGCCGATAGGTGAAGAAAAACTAATGCTAATGGTATTGCGTCTTCTTCTTGATAATTGGTATCAGTATGAGATGAACATACGACAAATGTAAACATTGCACAAAATGATGCACAAGAAAAGTAATTCGACCGGCAAAGCACAGAACTACTGAAGTAACCGGGTAACCAATCCGACCAATCATATTTTCAACTTAGATCACATCAGAAGACAAACTGTAGTACAGAAGTTAAGAATTTGATAGGTACTCACAGCCCACAAAGGCAAAACAGGAGCTCGACCAGTGACAACGAGCCAAACCCAACCATAGCCAATAAGATTCTGCAGAGCCCCAACAAGCAAAGCGCCCCACATGGGCAAGATTTCACATAAACTACCAGCGAGGAACCCAACACTGTCTCCAAGATCTTTAGCCACACCTAATCTGGCAATCTGTCTCTGATTGTAGTTCAGAGAACTCTTTATAACAGGTGATATGCTCCCAAACAAATATCCGATCCCTGCACACGACTGTATCCACATTGCAGCGACAAAGACGAACCATCTGTTGTTGACAAAGGTACTGAAACTTTCCTGCAAGCTACCCATCATCGGCAAATCAACAAAATTAAGGAAAGTTTGTTTTTTGGATTTTGAGTTTTCCTTCCTACTCTGTTTCTGGGATCATGAATGACAAAGGACAGAAAGTTCTTAGCTTTTATCAATTCATATGACCGTCAAGGCAATAAAGGTAGGAACTTTTAAGGTTTTATATGCAAAAGAACAAAGAAGGAGGTGATGGTAAAGACAATCAAGAATATTCCTGTTCACCGATCATGATGATGTGATCGAGCTGGACAGTCCCTGGTGGTAATTTACATCTATACTTTTTTAACAGAGGAAAAACAAAGGTGGAAAGCGTCTAGAGATAATTGCACATATGCCACTGTGATGATAACCATAGGGTTTGACGTTGGACTGACGCCATTACAGGGACAATGGAAGAGAAGAAGAAAGTTTTGAGCTTTTGACCGATCCATCGGCTCTCTGTCTTGGCTGTTAAATGTCTCCCAGCTTCGTTCATCATCCCTAAAACAGTAATCTTGATTGAATCAAACGTTTGGATTTGCTCTTTATTTTTAGAAAATTGTCATCACCGAACTTGTAAACCATCACTTCCGCCTTCCCTCTTAAACGGAAATTATCCTCTTTTGTAGTATTCAAGTGTTAAACGTTTTCTATCGGTCCTGTCACCCAATGGAATGTACTATGCACACTAACTCCATCACTGGTAACAAATTTAGATTGCGATAGTATATTATATGTTATATATATATATATTTTTTATAAATGTAAATAAAAGAACAATACTATACTGATAT
>JANSVA010000008.1:8863027-8875569 GCA_025504915.1 Erythroxylum reticulatum | reverse complement strand
CCCCCCCCCCCCCCCCCCCCCCCCCCCCCCCCCCCCCCCCCCCCCCCCCCCCCCCCCCGAGACAAGGAGGCAGTAAAATAGTTCTTCCTAAAAGGGGTGTTACTAAAAGAAATAAACAAAACCTTTAAAAACTCCAGCCCAGAGACTTAGAATGACAACAGACCTATATCGTGTACAAATTTTCTCTACAAAGACATTGCTAAGATTTTGACAAATAGGCTAAAGGAGGTGCTAAAATTTCTCATCAGTGAGAATCAAGGGGCTTTTATGCCAAGCAAAGATATAGGTGACAATATTCTAATTGTACAGGAGCTCTTAAAAGGGTATAACTGTAGGAGAACTCCCCAAAATTGCACTATTAAAGTTAATCTACAAAAAGCTTTCGATAGTGTAAATTGGGGACTTATGCTTAAATCATTGGAGCTAACGAATTTTTCCTTATCTTTCATCAAGTGGATCCAACGATGCATAACTATTGCTTCCTATGGGATATTGATTAATGGTTACCCCATAGGAATGTTTAAAGGAAAAAATATCTTAGGCAAGGAGATCCCCTTTCCCCCAACCTATTCCTAATCTACATGGAAGTCCTAACTCAACTCCTCAAGCACAACATCACAGTTGATCCTAAATTCAGATATCACTCTAAATGTAAGGCAATTTCTCTAACCATTTTATGTTTTGCAGATGATCTTATTCTCCTAAGAAAGGCAAATATCCAATCAGTCTCTCTCCTGATGAAATCACTAAATCAATTTAAGGAGATGTCGGGACTATGTGTTAATCTTCATAAGAGCTTTATCATACTCTCAAAGAGTACTTCTCACCTCTCAAATGTTTTAGCTCAAGCTACGGGTATGGAAACTAAAGCTCCTCCTCTACATTACCTGGGGATACCTATCTCTTCTAGGAGGCTTAGATTCTGTTAATGTCTTCCTTTCTTAGAAAAGATATAGAAAAAATTGGGATCTTATACCAATAGGGCTATTTCCTATGGAGGGAAAATTCAATTACTGAAATTAGTTATCATGTCTATGAACACTTACTGGTATTCATACCTTTTCCTTTTAAAAGGGTTGAATAAAACAGTAGAGAAATTAATGAAACAATTTTTATGGGGGGGAAAGAATGGAGAGAAGGGAATAGCCAAAGTGAGATGGAAGATAATATGCCAACCGAAAGAAGAAGGTGGGTTAGGACTAGAGTCAATCTCTACTAAAAACATACTTCTTATGACAAAGAGGATTTGGAGAATCCTTAGTGATAAAGAATCAATGTTGACTAAATCGATTCATTTTTATATATTAAAGGGAAGAAGTTTGTGGGCTTTAAAAACCAGGGTCAGTTACCCTTGGTTTCTTAACCAAATTCTAAAAATAAGGGAGGAGATCTACCAGGACATGACATGCTAGATAGGGGCAGGAGACAGATTTTTGTTATGGTATGATAACTGTTCAAGTAATGGTCCTTTAACACTAAACCAGATGGCTAATTCCCTTTTAAATAGATTCCTTAAAGAGACTAAGCTTCATGAAATAATAAGGAATGGAAACTGGACCTTATCCTCAGATGAGATTACACTCCTACATATTCCTTAATTCAGAAGCCATGGGGAGAGAGATAATTATTTATTGAAGGGAATTCCAATTTTGGGGATTACTGTAAAGGAAGTCAGAAAGATGAGTGGAAGGATAGAAAATAAAGTAAGGTGGGATATTTGATATGGAATAAGGCCCTTAGACCAAATGCAAGTTTTCTGCTTTGGCTGACAATATGGGACAAACTGAGCACTATGGATAGGTTGAAATTCCTAACTTCCTCTAAGCGTTGTATTCTATGGAATCTAGTTGATGAATCCAGAGACCACCTCTTCTTTGAATGTGGCTTCTCTAGAGGAATATGGGCAAAAATCTCTGCCCTATATGCCCCTAACTTCTTCTATGGCATACTCACTGATATTATACAAGAGATTCCTAAATTAAACATATCAAAATATGTTCAGGCTATAATACTACTCTCAGTGGCTACATGTGTCTAAATGATCTAGAAGGAGAGGAATAGTAAAAGATTCAAAGACCATTCTACTTCAATGTACTCTCTCTTATATGTCACTACTGCTAGCATAAGGGAGAAACTGATTATCAATTAGTTAAACCTCTACTGCAGTAAGAGATTGGCTTATGTGTGGATAATATATCACTAGCTATCTTAGCCTTAAAGAACTAGCTATTCAATCCTCTATACAGAAACTAAACTCAATCACAGATCACAAATGAACCCAGAACATAGCTACTCAATCCACTGTGCAGAAACTAAGCTCAACCACAGATCACAAACAAACAGTTAATTCTATGCAGATCTGTGGAAATAAAGAAGTTGTTCAGTTTGAACTTATTTCCCCTTTTTAGGGTGGAACAAACAAGAAGAACAATTCCTCTAATCGCTATCAATGAATTTCTAGTCATACGGTGGTTAAACATGTGAACTTCTTCCTAAGGAAAGGAAAGGAAGAGCAAGAAAGCAGTAAATGGTTTACCTAATTAGGGATGGGTCCTCTTCCTTTCGAGGTAGATGATAAAGTCTCAGTAATAAGGAACAATCAGGATAATTGATTTCAGATTAGCCATATCAGAGTCGACTAAAGAGATCTTTAGAAGAAGGAGTCAAGAAGAGCATGAAATAGAAATCAAAATTGACCTATATCGTGCTCTCCATCCTTGGACTGTCACCGAAGAGCTAAGTCCTCAGTGAGCTCCCTCCCAACTCCGGAAATGAAGCAAATGCTTAGAGTTTCATAGAAGCCCTAATCCCTAATAGATGGTAGAAGGAGAGTTGTTACCTGAGAAGAATAACTGATAGCACACCGAAAGGAGAAGGGTCTGCTCTTCGACGTCACCAGAAACAGCGCATCTAGACCAACTAGAGTATCCAGAGCATCGTCAATCACTTCACAATCTCTAGATTTAATCAAGAAAAGGCTCGAAGATTCGCGAAAGTAGGGGTTAGTTTTACCTTAATTGACTAAAGTTAGCTTTTGGTAGTACAATGTCGTATTATGCATTCTTTTGGGTTCTATTTTTTACGTGGTTCTCCCACATGTGAGAAAGACTCCTCATTTTGTAATCTTTGATGTATTTAATGAATTTTTTTAAATTTCTCAAAAAAAATATATGAATTGTAAGTGGTTTAATTCGATAGAGTGTTTAGAGTAAAAGACAAATTTTTGTACACTTTAAAAAGTCTTAGAAATTCTTTTATCTTTTAAATTTTTTTCAAAATTTGAAGAATTCTACACGCATAATATAAACATCAACCCTTATGTTATTAATATGATAACTTAATCAATTATTAAACTTAACTTGAACTAATTAAATTTAACTTAAATTAATAATTGAAAATAATAAACTCGAATCCAACTAATTAATTTTGACTTAAATTGATAATTTATTATAATTATTTTCAATTATTAATTTAAGTCGAATTTAATTAGTTCGGTTTGAGTTTAACAGCTATGTCAAATCGTCTAATAAATAATATTTAATTAATTCAAATTTGATGTGTTGATTCCAATTTTGATTCTATTTCTAATTTAGGTAGTTTGTTTGAGAATTTTATGGCTAGTTGTTCGAGAATTTTATGGTTAGTCAGTTTAGATTGACGTCATCGATGAATCAGTCTTTATTATATCCCAAAGAAGTAGGAGATTATGGGTCACTCTTGAGTATGTTTAAATCGATAGCATTCTCTCTAATATGTGTGTGAAAAATCAGAGAAATAAAAGTACAATTTGTTATCTTCTTCACAGTCTCTTTTCTTCCTTATCTAGAAACAACACTGGTATTAAAGCTTATAACCATGAACAACTTGATCTCACTTTCAGTTCCTATTTTAGATGGCAAAAATTATAATCAGTGGAGCACCCAAATGAGAGTGCTTTTTTACTACCATGAATTGCTAATGATAATGGAGAATGGAGTTCCAAGTTTGGCAGAATGTGTAATTGAGGTGCAAAAATTTGCTTATTGCGAGGGCACAAAGAAAGATAAGAAGGCTTTGTATTTTATCCACCAAGGAATGAATGGTGGAGTATTTGAGAAGATAGCTGGTGTAACTTCTACGAAGTAAGCTTGAGATGCTTCGTTTAAAGAAGCAGACAAAAGTTAAAAAGGTGAGACTCCAAAATTTAAGATGTCAATGTGAATTATTACAAATGGAATTATCTGAAAAAGTCACTGACTATATAAGTCGAGTTCTTGTTTTGACAAATCAAATGAAATTTTATGGAGAAGAGTACACTGATAAGCTCAAAGTGGAGAAGATTTTGAGATCACTTATGACATGATCTGAACATATTGTGGTGGTGATCGAAGAAGCCCATAATTTATTTGAAATGACAGTTGATGAGCTATCTAGCACAATGGAAGCCCGTGAACAATGCATGAATGAGAATTATGTTGAAATAAGGACTAGTGGTTCCTATGGACGAGGATGTGGATGAGGACGAGGACGAGGAAGAGGTGGTCATCATAATAATATTGGTATTCATGGTGGCTATAATAATAATCATAAAGGAAGAGGCACTCAAAATCCAGAGCATCGAAAATAAAATTTGAGCTACCAACAGAGTTTGAATTATAAAGGTCGAGGCTATGTCCATGTTAAAGGAAGGTTTGAAAAATCTAATATTGAATGTTACTTGTCACGAATTTTATTAACTTTATCTTCTCTTTTATCTAATGTCATTTATTAACTTTATCTTCTCTTTTATCAATATTTTCACTATTATTCTTATTATTGTTGTTATTGTTATTGTTAATCTACTACTTTTATCCTTTTATTGATTTTCGTATTACCTTTTTTGTCTTGTATTGTTATTTTATTTTCTTAATCTTCTCTCTCTGCATCATTTTTATTATTGTCTCATTTGCATATAGGTCCACCGGAAACAACCTCTCTACTATGTAGGGGTAAGGTTGCGTACTATCGGACCTCCTCAGACCCTGCTTTATTGTGGGATTTCGGATTGGATGATGATGATGATGACTTGTCACGAATATAGGCATTATTCTAATAAGTTCAGAAATAAAGAGAGCAATCATATGGATCATTGTGAATAAGATGATTATGATGATGGAAACCATGCTCTCTTGATGGTTACTACTGCTATTGAGACACTAAACTACCACACGTGGTTTCTCAATACTGGGTACACCAATTATATCCATGGAAAGAAAGAACTCTTTGTTGATTTGGACGAATCAATCCAAACCAAAGTAAGATTTGCAGATAATAGCACTATATCAGTCGTGGGGAGAGGAAGAATTTTCACCAAGTTAAAGAATGAAGATCACAAGTTCATTTTGGACTTGCTATATGTGTTATACATAAAATATAATCTACTCAGTACATGCCAACTAATAGAAAAAGGATATGATTTTAGTTCATATGGCAACCGACTCTCCATTTTTAATAAAAAAGGTACACTAATTCTTAAGGTTCCTTTGACTAAGAATCATATGTTTCAAGTTGATATTATCAAAGATCCTTACACTTGTCTTGATGCTGTTATAAAAGATGAATCTTGGTTGTGGTACCTTTGCTTAGGTCATTTAAAATTTAAAAGTCTAAAATTGCTTGCTCAAAAGAATATGGTAAAAAGGCTGCCAAGTATTCATCATCTTGAAAAATTTTGCGAGGCTTGCACTCTTTGAAAATAACGCAGATTACCCTTTATAACAAGAAAAAAATAAGCATGCAACACAATCACTTCAACTTGTTCATTCTGATATAAATGGCCCAATAAGTGTGGTATCAAATAACAATAACATGTAGTTTCTTACCTTTATTAAAGATTTAACAAGAAATATTTGGGTCTATTTTTGATAACAAAAATTTGAATTTTTTAGTTACTTTGAGAAATTTAAGGCTTATGTTGAAAGACAAGCGGGTACTTTATTAAAATTTTGTGAACTGATGGTAGTGTTGAATATACTTCTAACGTATTCAAGAAGTATTGTGATGAATATGGAATCAAGCATGAAGTCACCTTTCCTAATACTCTACAGCATGACAGGGTTGCAGAGAAGAAGAATAGGTCCATAATGGATATGGCAAGGAGCATGTTAAAAACCAAAGGTATACCTAATTCTTTCTAGGACGAAGTTGTCTTATGTTTTGTTTACTTGTTGAATAGATCTCTAACAACGAGGTTTCAAAATATCACCCCTTCAGAAGCATAGAGTGGCTATAATCTAAGTGTAAAGCAATTGAAGGTGTTTGGCTCTATTGCCTACGCTCATGTGCCTGTACAAACAAGAACAAAACTTGACGATAGAGGAGAGAAGGCATTTTTTGTTGGCTATATACATGGTGGGTACAAATTGTTCAATTCAATGACAAAAAAGGTGATCATGAGTAGAGACATGATTTTTGCCGAAAATGAAGCCTGGAATTAGAATATGGATAAGGAAAATAATCCTCAAATGCATCCTATTCATATTTTGGAAGAAGAAGCCTCTCAAATTCCTGTTGTAAATGAAGTAGCTTTATTAAATGATGAAGTCATGATGCCACTAGTTGAAAGACCAAGGAAGCTTCACCAATAATCTATCATCTATCATGTTGCGAGATTTTGAGGTAATGTCTGACAATGCTATTAATAATGATGGAGATTTGGTACACTTTGCTATGTTTAGATATTGTAAACTTGTGAAATTTGAGGAACGCTATAAATGAATAATTAAAGGCAATTGAAAGGAATAATACATGGGAACTTATTGCCATTCCACAAGGTCACAAAGTTATTGATGTCAAGTAAGTTTTCAAGACAAAAGTGAAATCAAATGGTGAAGTGGAGAGGCATAAAGCAAGATTGATGGCAAAGGGCTTCGAACAATGACTTGGTTATGATTATCAAGAGGTATTCTCTCCAGTTGTTTAAATTGAAACTATTAGACTCATAATTGCTTTGCCTGTGCAAAAAATGCTGAAAAATTCATCAAATAAATGTTAAATATGCAGTTCTTAATGACCTACTCAAAGAAGATTTGTCAAATAACCACCAGGTTTTGTAAAGAAGGTTAGTGAACATAAAGTGTATAAATTGGAGAAAGCATTGTATGGATTGAAACAAGCACCTCGAGCATGGAACGAATGCATTGATTCCTTCTTTCACAACATTGGATTTCAAAGATGCCCTTCCGACTATGCTCTGTATGTAAAGGCTAATGATTATAGTGATTTATTATTACTATGCTTCTAAGTTACTATGCCTCTAAGTTGATGATTTAATATTTACTGTAAATAATAGCAAGATGATTGAAGGCTTTAAGAAATCTATGATGCTTAAATTTGAAATAACCGATCTCGGTTTAATGTCATACTTTCTTGGCGTGGAAATAATTCAAAGGGAAGATAGAATTTTCATTTTTCAAAAGAGATATGTTGTAGTGACTTTGAAGAAATTTCGTATGCATGACTGCAATCCCGTGAGAACTCATGAGGAGGTTGAGACAAAATTTTCCAAAGAAGGTGATGAAACACATGTTGATCCCACTTATTTCAAGCAGATTGTTGAAACTCTAAGATATCTCACCTGCATAAGGCCTGATATTATATATTGAGTTAGTCAAATTAGCAAGTTTTTAGAATTCCTATGTTAATCCCATATGCAAGTTGCCAAAAGAATCCTGAAATACATAAAAGGCACCTATAATCATGATTTATTATATTCCTCATCTAATAATTGTGGTCTTATAGGTTATTCAGACAGTGATTAGGGTGGAAATCTTGATGATCGTCGAAGCACTTCTGTATATTTTTTCAATTTTGAGACCACAACTTTCTCATGGTAATCAAAGAAATAATCTATTGTTGCATTTTAACTTTGTGAAGCTGAATACATAGCTGCAACCTTAAGCGCGTATCAAGCAATTTGGCTATGCAATTTGACGAAACAAATTTCGTTTCCAATTCAAGTGCCTATGAAGATTTTTGTTGATAATATTTCAACAATCCACTTGTCCAATAGCCTAGTCACACGTGGGAGAGGCAAGCATATAGAAATACATTTTCATTTTCTACGAGATCAATTTGAGAAGGAGAGATTGAGTTGGTATATTGCAAGTATGAAGACTAAGTAGCCGACATTCTCACCAAGTCTTTAAAATATGAAGTTTTTATGAAGTTGAAGAATACGTACTATCAAATTGGAATTAAATGGGGGATGTTGATTCTAATTTCGATTTTAATTTTAAGTTTAAATAGTCAGTTTGAGAATTTTATGATCAATTAGTTTAGATTAATATCAGATTATGGTTCTTCTTGAGTCTATTTAAACAGGTAGCAATCTATGTAATATGCGTGCAAAAAATCGGAGAAATAAAAGTAAAAAATTTTTATCTTCTCCGTAGTTTCTTTTTATCTTGAAACAACATGACATTCATATTCCGTGTGTCTTACCATTAATTTTTAACTAAAATATAATAAAAGGAGTTTTTCATTAAAAATTTAAAAAGTATTTCGAAAATTAAGAAATTTTTATTAAAAAATGTAAACTTAAGAAAGAGCTTTATGTCTTTTACCTCCAAAACTGCATGTTTTGGGTACAGAAACAAGAGAATAAAAAAACGCCCTTTCCAGCAATGAACGGACGGTATTATCCGAAGGCAAGAGACCCCAATACATCGCTCTTGTTCTTCCTTCTTATGCACATATAATCATTGTTCTTCATCATCTTCTTCTTGTAGTTCGTTCTTATCCAAGTGGGGTAATATGATGATGATAGGAGCCTCCAATGAATTCTTAAAAGATTTCAGACCAGTGGGGCGACGGATACGGACTGCCTACCCATTATAGAAAGCATACTAAAGAAAAAGGTTCGATTTTGATAGCATATATCACATGCGTAAGTTGACGAGTAATATCCATTTTCTTCTTGCATATATGTCGTTGAGAAGATGGCAACTGCGGGGACAATTTCTTATGCAATTTAATGTGAAAATGTCAATTTTGGGGCGGAAAGGGGGGCCACCCAGAAGACACTAAACAATCAATTATTATCATATCTCAACTTGCAGCTTATAATTTTATCAAATTATGAGTCGGCTGATAAGAAATAAATCATATACTAAAAGACTGATAAAACCCAAAGAGTCTTTTGTTACAATTCTCTTTAAAGAAAGATGGAATCACTTCAATTAGTTATCTTTCGACTTTTATCTACCCACACTGAACCTTGATCTGCAAACTGCTAAATATATAGCGAAAGAAATCCTGAAACCCCATCTCAGGATCCAAATGAAAAACACTTCCTGGTTTTAAGATGAAAACAATATCTCTACATTCTAGGAAAAGACAACCAAAGTGTGGATGAACACCAGAAAGTTTCGATCTTGGTAAAGTAGCCAAGATTGGACTCTTATATCGATCCAAGTCAGAGAGCTTATCCTAAACCTTGAAATTTCTAAACAATTTCTTACGTACCAGATAGAGCACAAGGCGGGTTGTACTGTAAGGTCCCAGCTTCTGGTTCTTTCCTGTTTGTATAACAAAGTCATATACAGATTTAGGCAAGCAGGTAGCCAGGTAGACATTCCATCATTTCAATATAGCAAGCACCCCCATAATCTCCACACTCAGACGACTGTTGAAGAGTGTAATTCCTTCGATTGATAATATTAAATAGTTAATTGTGCTTGACCTCAGCAGAGTAGTCGATATGTCCGAGTGGTTAAGGAGACAGACTTGAAATCTGTTGGGCTCCGCCCGCGCAGGTTCGAACCCTGCTGTCGACGTCAGTTGTCTTTTTTCCTTGGTGATGCGTATGAAAACAAAGGCAAGTGGATCGCTAATATTTGGTCCTCGAGCTTAAGCCCATCAAAGTCAAGTTAGAATGAGATTGGCATCATTTTATATTCTACAGTTCTGAATACTGAAAAACATTGGGCTCAATGTGAGGGTTCCAGAACTCTAAAATCTGGATGGTTTGTGCATTATTTTGTAGTTGATGAAATGCAGACTATTGAAATGTGGACTTCCTTAGAAGTAACACTTCATTAATGTAATCAAGTCCCAGAAGCAATGAATATACATACGGCATTGGGAGATACACACAGAAAACACTTGTATATTAAAAGTACAAACGGAATTTCTATCTTGTAAGCAACTGAAGATTCCTTTGAATACTTTTAGAAATAGTTAATGCAGTACGATCAAAACTGGAGAGGACTTGGCATATGTCATTTACGTACTTGTTCTAATTCCTTGTGGCAGAAAGAAACGTACATGGAAAAAGAGCAATCAGATGGAAGTTTCCTTTTTGATCAGTTGGGGATGTGAATCCGAATACCTTCTTACTCTAAACTTCTCTTTTCCTACTCATTTACTCCTTTTGATCTGTTCTTCTTCTACTTAAAGCAATGTCCTGACCTTTATGAGTTAACTAATATCTCCTCTTTTTCTATACTCCATATATATATATATATATATATATTCTTCTCTTCAGTCTTCATCCTATTCATTTCAGTAACACAGACGTGACCAAGCGAGCAGATAGGTTAACAGAGATGGCAGATTGGGGTCCGGTGTTTGTGGCAGTAATGTTATTTCTACTCCTAACACCTGGTTTACTGATTCAAGTGCCAGGTCGTCAAAGGTTCATTGAGTTTGGCAATTTTCAGACTAGTGGAGTTTCCATACTTGTTCACTCCCTTCTGTACTTTGGTCTAATGTGCATCTTCCTCTTAGCTGTTGGTGTTCACATGTATATTGGTTCATAGCTGGCCTGCCCTGTCCATGGAGGTGGAAGAACTATATAAATATATATGATCATATTTTGTTTCTTTTTCCTTCACTTGCTAATTGTTAAAACGTTATTTCAATTCTCTGTCGATCTGTTTCCATCATTTGTTATAATTGGTATATGTTTGTAATTTACTCGATTAAATCAAAAGAGTTGGTCTCTGTGAATTCCCTTTTGCCCACACCCCTTACCATTTCATTAATTCAAGAAAAATTTATTATATCTATTGAAGTCCCTATGATTGCAAGAGAAAACATAGAAGCTGTATATAAATTTGTTATGAATCTATATCCTTAATTATGTTCTGGAAAGAGCCAACAATTGATTAAGATCATTGCCTATCCACTGTATGGATAAATATGTAGTTGTTTGTTCAGGAAACAGTAGGTGATATTGGTAAAATAATTGTTGATCTCTCATGTTTCTATCATGTTGATCACTCGCTATTAAGTATCACAGTGCTTTCCGATGTGCTAAGAAAGATCAGAGATGCTTTCAAGCTTCATCAGCAGCTGTCTGTACTACGAAAGACTTTGCTTGAGATAGAATTTAGGAACCCTATACAGATGATCACATTAATAACTTGGAGTAGTTCAAATTCAATTCACCTGGATTAAACGTGTGACGAGAAATGGATAGGAAACTTAGTTACACACGAGTAGTGAATTTAGTGATCAGTTATCTAACTAGCTGTGATAGAGCAGAAATTACAATTCTGCAGTTGATCAATGGATACTCTACTAGGCATAAAGATGGACATGAAGAATAACAAGAAACAAAATCAGAAGCAAACCGTAGATAAGCAAGTGGACAAACATGGAAGCTAAACTGGTCTTCATGTTCATGAAATCGATGGGACGTTCCTTGCCAGGCATTTGCATCACCAATCCTGGTGATAACAAAGCAAACAGCGCTGTTGCTATGAGAGAAGCTGCCCAATCGTGCAGCATAATAAGATAGTACTGTAGTATCTGCAACAACTCTGATAAGCCCTTGCCTTCTTTGCAACTCTCTGCTAGATGTTGGCGACTATTTTAGCTAGCAGATGTAACCTTCAACTTATAAAGGCATGATGATATGTGAGGAGTATTTTGACTTCTCCATTAGCATCCACCCACTTAACTATTGGCCTTAATTTTCTGCTCTATCAATCACCCTACAATCAATACTCGGCAAAAGTGAAGTGCAAAAGGAAACTCTTTTTTTCCTGAAAGGGGCTGGATTCCACCATGAATTGTGATTATTTATATTCAATCATCAACCTTTTCCAGAGCTTGCTGGTTGCTTCGGTGGATAAGGCAGAGTATAATTTCTATGTAGAATTGATGCCAAAGGCAATGAACAATGACCTTTACTTACTCAAAACCAACTATTAAGAGGACCCCATAGAGTTTAAACGTATTTGTTTGATAGGTTTAAGCATCCCATCACCCTCTTCTCATCCATTGTTTACGAGAGTAGCATTAGTTAGAGGTCACAAACTTTTGGAAAAGATGGCTCATTTCATAATTAATGTTAAAGTCAACAAATGAGGGCCCATTCACATTAACATTCCATTCTTCTACCCCACCTTTAACGCTAAATCAAGGGACATAGTGCAAGAAAAAGCACAGTTAATGAAAACATTAGCCCCACATCCTTAAAATCCGATAGACAGCCGGGAGATAGCCATTATTACTGTTATCATTCGTGTTTTGAATATAAGATTCATCGGTCTTGTTCATTTGTTTGGACTTTCGAG
>JANSVA010000008.1:8841587-8854948 GCA_025504915.1 Erythroxylum reticulatum | reverse complement strand
ATCAGGCAGCGTTAGTAATAGGAATCGGTGTGCAGGTTGTGATACCAATAAGCAAGATCAAGCGAGCTTGTCAAAGTGAGAACGTGGATAAGCCAGAACAGAAGTACATAGAAATAGTAACTGCAGACAATTTCGAGTTTTGGTTCATGGGATTTTTGCGCTACGAGAAAGCTTTCAAGAATCTGGAGAAGGCAATTTCCCTTGCACATTCCGTGTCAAGCATTTGACAGAGCAATCTAAGATAGTTGCGAGTTACAAATTGATTCGTGTGTAGCAATCGTGTTTCTTTTTTTTTCAATGTGTACATCATCGGTAGACAGAAACTGTTCATGTTGTCCTTGCATGTAGCTTATAATATTTTAGTAGCAAGGGGTAGAGATTCATCAGCTGTAATGTTTGCTCGCTCTTGGAGACAAATGTCTGTATGATTAAAACTAGTTTCATTCAGAAAGAAACAAAATATTAGAAGCCAGTTAAGCATCGGTGGAATTTACATTCTTCGTACCCCTAACTTTGAAGTTCCAGATGTAAAAACTTGTACTTGTTTTATGTGCATCTGTGGAATCTATAACAGATCATTGCAGAGCTGAATGTACTATTTAGAATGAACGAAGAATAGATAAGAACTTTCTCTCCAAAGGGTCCACACGCCATTTTGTCTATTGTTGTTCTATTATCATTTTGGAAGCATACATAAGAACTTTCTCTCATTTGGGACGCCATTTAGTCTATCGTTCTATTATCATTAGAAGCTAGTTAAGCATCGGTGGAATTAAAACAAAATAAACTGTATAGGGATCACTCGATCACTGAGATTCGTGAAAGTAACTGCTAAAAGATACGTGAATGGCCAGCAATGCTGGCGTCTTATTAGCATGCAAATACACCCAGGAAACAAACATAATTTATGTGTTTCACACGGCATTCATCTTTTCAAATGTTACATGATCAAGCTTTCTTAAACATGACTTTGAAAGGCATGTCACTGAGAGCCAAATGCCTTTTACCATCCTTATTGTAAATGCCAACGTCTCTGCATAGAACTTTACAGAAATCACAAACTGAAGGACAGAACACAAGCTTGTAGTCATCGTCATACTTCTCAATCTTAAACCAGTTGCTCGTCGTTTCACGACCTGGATTTCCTTCAACCCCACCAGTTGTTACAAACCACTGTCCACTTGATTCATCAAAACTATCAAGCTTCCACAAAGTTGACTGTACACATATAGTGACAGCGGAAAATTTGATGTTTAGATCAGTAGAAACACGGACAACACCTTTTTTGGAGTTCACTGGTGAAAATGTGACTGGGAGACCCTTTGATATCTCAATACCTTCCTGGACAACATCAAGAGGGCATGTCTTGTTTCTGGTGCTTGCAAGGGTTACTCCACCACCTCTACCTCGAAAAACAGGCAATATGTAATACTCGGTGGCAGCTCTAAGTTTCTGTTTGGTGTTGTCAAGAACTGGGTCAGGTGCAGAATTTGCCATTGCCATTGCAAAGAAAAAGAAGCACAACATAATTATCCGAGTACCCTTCATAGCTTTACAACATACAGGAGCTAAATCTCTATCTCACAAGCTGATCTCTTATTGTATGTATGTGATGAATCCGTACATAATGAGAGTACAGAAGTTGGGATTTATATAGAGGAGGAAGGAAAGGGGATTGAATGAAGACGATGGCTTGTAAGGGGATATGCTGGAGGATAACGCGTTAAAGGTAAATGCTAGTAGTATAAAATCTAGAGTTATTGGTATTAATCTGTGTGTACATGCGTCAGACTCAAAGTGTATACGAATTTCTTAATGAAGTTAGTCCTGATCTAAACTTTGAAGTTTCAGCAGTACAGCCAACCTGAGCAATTTAGACCAACGGACGGCTGTGTTATAGAGACATTATCATCGTTATATTCACCACTTGGATGCTAATTACTAATTAGAACCAAAAGGATTTAGTTAGCCAAGAACTTTGGTGGATATCTGTTAATATGCAAATCAATTATGAAATCTTAAAAAACTACCATTAATCGAGTCCTTGCTTCTTATCTGCCAGATTGCATCACTTCGTCTGCTAGAATTGGAAAACGAGTGAGTCAACGTTTTGGCCTGTGACTTGCATTTAAGATTTCAATGACACATCACGTTCACTTGGGCTGATTTTGACCCATAATTCATTGCTTTGACTGGGGATTGGGGATCCCACTTCCAAGCATTATCGGACAAAACAAACCAATACAATACTGTCCATCCTAATTCCTAAAGACTTAGTACTAGTGTTGAAAGACTTTTTTAATATAACCACAGTTTTCTACCAAACGATGTAAGGCCTGTCAATCCCACTTGCAAGGTACACTCGTCTAAATGTCAGACCATAGCTCTTCCACCTTTCAAATTTGGACAAATGGTGATCGTTCATCCCATATTGACCAAAAATTACTTGTATCATAGGCCCACAAGCTTCCCTGCAAAAGAGCAAGCATTAAAGCCGAGGCAAACCATGCGAAGTTCAGTCATCGGAATCATTTGCTAGACAAAGCCTGTTAAAGTTGCACCAAATTACATGTACCTGTAAATGTCATCTGCTAGCAACCCTGGCTTGAATTGAATCCAACTCCATCATCGTCTTGATGCTGAACAGGGACAGAGGGCATAAATAGGAATGGTACAATTAACGTTTAGATCTATCAGGAAAACTCTTGAAATAATTTTCAGAAACTAAGAAGACAATGACTATCGCAATTTGATTGAAATCCGGATCCAGATAATGAAAGCTTATCACACAAAACTAAAAATGTGATTGGAAAGAAGAGATGAGAAGCATGAAAACGCCCTAGGAAAATTAATCAAGAACTTTCACTTCATGTGAAAACTCTTGGTGGTAAGAAATCAATAATTACACCATCAAATAAGCAATAAAGTAGAATCAAGTTTGGAGTCCAACTTTTACAAGGACATTCTTAATCTAAAAGCTTCTAGAATCCATTGGCTCATAGAACTGGAATCAGGAATTCAATGTTCATAATTCTAATACTTGAAATTGTAAAAATGAAGAAAAGATAGCAATCTAGTTGACGTTAAGTTATTCACAATTGCAATTCTTTACTCCTCCCTCATTAACTAGAGTTCTGTAGAAACAGATAACTATGTTTGAATTCCGTGCATTTAGGTGATGAACTGGAATTTCAAATTTGTGACAGGGTTGAGTTCGAATCAGCTAAGGCTCCAAAATGCAACCTTAGATGAAATTCTGATAGGTCTTAAATGGGAGTTACTGTGACCATGAAGATTTAGATGTCGCTTCGTGGAAGATGCTTTTTGCTATAATCAGTAATGCTATGGGACAACATAACAACCCAGATCCGATACATATTAATGAAGAAAATTGTACTTCAGTCAATATATCAACTTATCTTCACAAACACAGAAGTACAATTTCTTCGTGTATAAAGCATAGTTGACACTCACTTGTATAAAGCATCCCCACCAGGAGCCAGCTTCCTGCAAATCCAATCTGGAACCAGTTCTTCAAGAATTTCAATCTGTTCTTCAACCTCCCCTGTAAAAGAACATAAAGCAAGTTTGTTACAGAGTACTCAAGAATTAAAAATAATAATAAGTAGGTCAAAGTCCTTGAGATATACTCCTTTCAACATAATCCAGACTATTTATAGTGATCTTGTACACAAGTTCCTCCTTTGAAATTGGAGAATAGCTGACAGATTGAAATATGTGGTGAATCAAAGAAACTAAGTCAGGCAAGCAACCAGAAGTCTGTCCATCGATTAAATTTGATCGACTCATAGTTTGATCCTTAGTGACACACCCAAGGCTCTCTTCGACCTAGAAAAGTGAAACCAGTCATTGCAAAAGCACAAGTCTATAATAGTTAAAAATTAGTTGCTGAAATTGCTCCAAGGCCAAAGCTGAACCTAGAGTACAGCAGAAAATGTCGTGCATAAGAAAGTTTGAATTTAGCATCCAAGCTTGTATGTCTAGAATTTGGAAAAGCACAAAATGACATGTGAAAGAAGTTATTAGACTATCCGGAAGCATAGAGCAATTGGCAACATTTTTGTATGACTTTCAACTAGGTGCAATCCACAACTTTGATAAGAGGAACAAGTATGTATTAATTACTGCAAATGAAAGTAGAGAAAGAAAATCAGCTACCATGCAACCACATGAGAGATTGCAGAGAAGACTTCCATACTTCTAAATTATTGCACAAATATGACATCTGAATTTCAAAACTAGACAAGGAATACCTTTTGAAGCAATGAAGAAGAACCACCCGGAGTCATAGGGGTATCATGATGTAGCAACTTATTGCCCTCTGAATCATCATCATCCTTCAAGCATGAAAAGTTTAAGGTCCTTTTTGCAGGTTTATGAAACGATGAATGCTTTTGGCTGGCCATTGCCTCATGCTTTCCTTCAGAATTTGGCATTGCCCGCTTTGGAGTTGATTGTGCAGGCGTTTCGATTATTAAGCTATTAGCAGATACTGCAACTTTTGATTGCAAACTTGGTGAATGCATGGAACTAGGACAGCATTGTGGACTGACTGAATGTACTGGAATGGAATCAAGAGAGGCAGACTTAGTAGATGTTCCATAAGATCCCTTTGCTTGTTTGAGTGTAATGTCCACATCCGTATCACTATGTAGCTCGGCATTCAGACCACCGGATTCTATGGCACTCACAGCTTTACTATCTTCATCACCCAGATTAGTGAATTTTGGTGGCAACAAAGGAAGTGAAGAAGGTAAGAGTTCAGTCTTCTCTTTCTCAGCATTTAAATCCTTTTGACTGAAGTGTCTTCGGAAGGATGGATTTAGATGGAATGACTTTGTCAGTAGCTCACTAGTAACAGTATCTGGTGGACATTTTAGATAAGAATCTGGAAGCACTTCTTCTGGAACAACAGTCTGACTTATTTGCTTAAAGGGTTGAGGAAATCCAGCCTCTGGAAGGTTGCCAGCTGTTTCCCCTAGAGCAGGATATTTGTTTAGCTTGAGCAATTCTGGCAGTATGGCCTCTGGAATGTCACAAGCCTTATAAACAGGAAATGGAAACCGTGAATTTGGAAGTGCTTGTAATTCAAGTAAGCAAAAGTCTCATGTAAATGAGGAAATCTGACCTATGTAACATTGTTAAAGCAAAGGGATAAGCATGGAATACAGGGTCAATCAAATTATTTGCTCGCCCACTGCTCAACCCATCTCTTTCAACCAGGATAAAATTATTTAGTATGTAAATAAAAACTGAATCTACTTCCAAGGCTTATTCCACTGCAAAAACCTGGTACGAGTTCATTTTATTTCCACCAATGTTACCAAAACCTACAACAATTCCATCTTTCCTCAAACACCATGGATAAACACCGGTTTATTGAATTGTTCATCCCACAACCCTTTCCATATAAAGAATTTTATAAATTGAGAATGTATTGAGTTTTAGAAAGAAAGTTGCCCTATTTCCACAGTTGATGCAGGTGAGTTTGTCAATAATTTGTGCTCATATTTCATATAACCAAACTGATTGTTATGGCTCAGTGACCAATTTTAACATCTGAAAGAGGCTGGATTGTTTTAGTAAAGACACATGAGCAGCTCAATACCTCAGGATGCTGAGTGAAGTGATTGATAAGCTTAGATGAAAGAACTTCCCGCAGAGCAATAAAATCTGAATGTTCATGATGACCTTGAACAACATCAAAGAGCAAGATAATTGTCACATCTTCCGTCATACACAGCGTTTTCATGTCATGTACAAGAATCTTATCTACTTGTATGGCTTCAGGAAGTATAAACTTTAGCTGTGCAAGATGCCTGTAAGAGAACTTCCTGAAACGAAGAAAAATGATAGTCAATAATACAAACATCCTATTAGTAAAAATGTTTGATGTGAAACAAAGGAGAAAAATAACTAGAAAACGCAGTCATGTATTTTAGAAAAAAACATAAAATCTCCTGCCCTCAAAAAATCATTTACTATTGTTTTTGAGAAATAAACATTAAAGGAAGAGTCATAACTGTAAAAGTCAATAATACAAACATCCTATTAATAAGATAACCTCCTTAAACGAAGAAAAATGATAGTCAATAATACAAACATCCTATTGGTAAAAATGTTTGATGCGAAACAAAGGAGAAAAATAACTAGAAATCGCAGCCATGTATTTTAGAAGAAAAAATTAAAATCTGCTCCCCTGAAAAATCATGTACTATTGTTTTTGAGAAATAAACATTAAAGGAAGAGTCATAACTGTAAAATCACTTATCCAGTGCCTTGGAAACCTAGTTGGCATATCCATTACAATTCACAGCAAAACCAGCAATAAACAGAACCAGAGAAGACATTCTCTGTAAAAATGTCCTCACAGGTTTGTCTGATGGAAATGTACGGTAGATATAACGTTGCAATGAGGCCTTGTTCTTAAAAAAAGAGAAAAATTGTGTGGGCATTTATTGGAGTATACACAATTTCTGTGGGAGGGAAAGGCGACTCAAACAAACAAATACGACTCCACATTAGACCAGTATCAACTTAGTAACCATCACAAGAGTCAATGAAGGGAAATCGATATAGGTTGGTGTTTCTTTCACTGGAAATGTCATTTTTATCTCTTATTTTAAGGAAAAAGAATGTCAAATGTAAAATCAATTATTCACCAGAGAATGAAAAACATAATAGTGGACAATCAAATAGCGCATGATGCAATTTTGTGGATGACTCCTTTAAACCATTATTGATGGATAGGACATCAGAATCAAGAAAGCTTTTTGGGTTCAAGGAAGACAATGCATAAGTTAACAAAATAACTCGAAATTGTTCAACCAAAAGGCCCAGAGTACCTTTTCGTAAGTACTTCCACCTGAGTGAAAACATTATGAAAAGTGGGTAGCTTTTTACGCAGACCAAGCAACCTCAATGAACAAGTCATGGCATCAAATAATTCCTCCATGTCCTTGCACCTTAGAAAGGAAACTAGCATTACTTTAGCCCTCAAGAAGAGTATCACACAAATGTAAACAAGGGTATAAACTAAAATGCCAACCTTTGCAGAAATTCAACTTGTCCATCTTTCAATTTACCAACCAAAGTCTGATTTGTCTTCTCAGGAGTTTGAGATGCAAAGCTGGCTTCGGAATTTGCGTTGTCCAGAATTTCAGGTTTTTGACACTTTAAGTCCAACACAATGTGAGTAGAATCCTCACATTTCTTACGATCCATGGCTGTCTAAAAGCAAGAAACTGACCGATATAATCAAACGAAGTTCCTTTAAAATCTGCCAAAAAGAAAAGCAACACCTTTTGTGAGAAGACAAGAAGAAATTGGGCATGCAGACATTGAATTAGATAATTTAAGGAACAATCCTTATCAAATCATTGGACAATCAACAGCATTTGACATGCTGAAACCAAGAATCCAGAAAAAATAGAATCTTTAAATCCCTAGATTGTTACAAAATCAATAATTCTACCACTAAAGCTAAGTTAGATTATAGGATGGATCACCCACCAAATATTTCGGAGAATAACTTGAGAAGGGTACTGAGAGACTTGGTTAGCTATTCGGAGTGGATCCACTTGTGTTGAGGCTCGTACAGTGTGCCAGACTTCAAATGTTCTTTTTCCCTCTTTTCTTCACTTTATGTCTATCTTTTTTCTTCTACCTTTCGTCCAAATCAAACAAAAAATTGAAAATCTTACCGTTGAGGTATTGGACCAGAAGACTAGAGAGTGAGCCCAAGAATGTTAGATAGTACTTATTATCAGCTGCATTGCATATTACTTAGGCCCAAAAAAATTACTTAATATTATTTAATATCCATCATAGGTTATAATTAGTTTTGCATTACAAATTTGAAGATCAACGATCATAAACTCATAACCCCTTAACAAAATTATGTAACCAACAACAAACTCACCTCCTTAATCTATCACAAACGTTGATGATGCAAGTTTACCAGCAACAATTGAAAACATAAAACATAGTTGCAGACTTTAATTGTAGCCCTTCAATCTAGACACATACTTGTAGAGACCCACAAAGTCAAGTCTGAGCTACCTAAATGTACACATTAGAGTAAGCTTGTACAAGATGAAGCTTATTAGATTGGACCAACAAACTTAAGGGTTGCACGAATTAAACTGGACGTCGACACCGCCTGTTTTTACATCATTGCAAACCTACGTCATCTAATGTGTCCAATGATAGAATCAAGAGCACATCTATATTAATCCTGGCAAGCCCTTTACTGGAGGAATATTGATGAAGTCCTTGCCACCAAAATTCAAGATATCGTCATTGGAGACCTATAATGAGATCACATAGCCAAGTGATCATATGACAAGGTTCAAGGAAATAATGGATCTGAGTGGAGCAACAAATGTGGGATAATGTCATGTCTTCTCATCCACATTGACAGGTCTAACTAAGGATTAGTACCAAACCCTCTCTATAGGTTTAGTGACAAGCTTCAAGTAACCAAACAAATTATTTCAAAGCCCACTTTGCAAGTATTAGATGACATGGCTAGAAAATTAAAAATAACATTGCAATATCACTAAATGGCAAAACCACATGAAAATGTACATAATTCAAAGACATATGGTTGAACAAAAAATAATACTACAAGTGTAACCCTTGTAAATCAAGCCTAGAGGCTGCCTCATTCTCATCATTACTGCTACCCCAAGTGAAGTTTTAATTCGTAATTTTAATGATAATAAAATCAAACGGTGAAGAAAATAAACAAAATAGAGAACATATACAAATTCAAGTAAAGAACCAAGAAGAACAAGAAGAAATCAAACATGTTAAGATATAAGCAAATCATTATAATCTTTATTATATCCTTATCTTAAGCAATTTAATGAATTATAGCTTCATAATCATTTTGTACTTAGGTAATACTAGATATACTTTATCTTATTCAAGAGGACAATTAGGAAGATGTTAAAGAAAAACCCTCTTAAAGCATCAAAATAATTTTTTGAGAGCTTGTAAAATAGTTTTGAATGAAGTTTTTATTAAAGAGTTTATTTTGATACCTGAAAGAACTTAAAAAAAATTTAAATTCTTGTTTTCAAGTAAACTAATCGGCCAATCTAGGTAAACGGTACACCAGCGTTAAGTATTTTGGTATATTACCTGACCAACGTAGGAGACTAATTCACTACTATCTCTTAGAAGAAAGAAATGTTTATAACCAATGTGTTTATGTGATTAATAAATGTGGTTTGAAAGAAAAAAAATTTGTAACAAGATTTTATGCTATTGCATTGGTCACTATTACTAGCAATTATAAGAACTAGTTTTATTTTTAGCAACTATTTTAAGGTATTTCATGTATAAATAAACAATATACAAGTTGTAGAAGGTTGGTTGGGCATATTAAAGAGTTGCTCCTAAGAGCCTTGAGAGGTTGGAAATTGTATGTTTGTGTTACATAACATATAATGCGCATTTATACATTAGTTTGAGTAAAAGATTTTTTTAGTTGTATACCTGTTGTAATTGGACAAATTGCTTAGGATATATTTTATGGGAGTTCCTCTTAACCTTGAACAAATTTTGTAAAGTGTTACCTTCACTTATGAAATAAAAAGACTGATTATAAGAGTTGTTCATGCTGAAAGTGTGACATAGTTCTCACATTGGAGAAATATAACAAAGAAAGAGCCTCCTTAAGCTATAAAAGGATGTCTCTTTCACTTTTGTTTTGTCATCTCTGTTAAGATATATAGTATGTATCTTTTATTTAGTTTTGGCATTTTAATTGGACATATAATATGTTGGTAAATTGAATTTGCGGATTTTGTGGATTGATGAAATTAAAAAGATGAGGTAGTTGTGTGGTGGAATTAAAGTTATGGTTATTTGGTTGAACTGGGATTTTTAGCGTGTCAAGGATTTGTGCATATCTCCTAATAACGATAGAAGTCTATCTCCAAAGTGTGTAATTATCCACATCTCCTATCTACTGCAGATCTATCTCTAGCATGAATCTTTTATGTTGAAAAAGGGATAGCATGTGTTAATTGATTATTGAACAAATACTGCAGAAATCTATCTTAGTTGAGAATAGTATAGAGTGGGGTTGCGTGTGTTAGTTGATTAAATAAAATATTGCAGCCATGTGCATGTCTAATTGCAAGCTACGGTGAAGAGGAGTTATAGTGGTGTAGTGGGTATTGAAATATGTTGTTTTTGGAGTTTTGCAATTAAATGTTCTATGGGTGTTAAATGAAATTTGGGTGTCTTGAAATAAATGTGGTAGTGGACATTAATTAGAGGTGAGAACGTGACTGGAAGTTTGTTTGTGTGGATGTTGCATTAATTGAAGTGTAGTAACGGTGTAGTGGGCGTTAAAGTAAATCTCATGTAGCTGTTTCATAACGCCGAGAGTGTGTGTTAATTGTTATTAAAAAGCACAGCTACATGTGCATGCTTTCGTGAGTTGAAAAATACCGTGGGTGTTGGACAAGAAACAAAGCAGTGAGCGTTAGATAAGAAACGAAGCAGTAGATGTGAGTTTTTGATTTTTCCAGATCTTCTTAAAGATAACGTTGCTGGAATTTTTTAGAGATATGGCCAAAGGGTTTTTGTTTAGGCAACAACGATTATTAATTGATTTTCTTATGGGTTGCGTATACTTTGGTTGGTGAATGTGTTATCGGTGCAATTGTGATTTCGTGTTGGTGTTTATATGAATTAGCCCATTATTATTACGACAACTTTCAGATTTATTTCAATGGAGTTTAACCTTTTGGTAAGTTGTCTTCTTTTTTTATCTCAAGTGTATTATTTTGTTCTTAGTTGATTGGTCACTTGAGTTGTTGATTTCTTATCTTTATTATCAAATACTGTTGAGAAAATCCTCTGTTGAGGTTAGTACGAGGCGGTCGTACTATTGGGTGTGAAATTCTTTCACGGGAAGTGAGGTTGAGAGATAGTATTAAGGGTTAAGTGGTGTCGACTCAATAAAGCCTTGGGTAAATTTATTGTACTTCGGTGAAAGTTATTAAGCTGGGTGAGGGCCCCGCAGACGTAAGCAAGGTGTGCCGAACTGCGTTACCGAATTTCTGGTGTTTTTATTATTTCATTTTTGCTTGTTTTTTATTTTGTTGGTGCCAAATAAGTTTACGGAAAGTTTGCGAAATAATTAACCCCCTTCAGTTTTTCAATCTGAAAACAAACAAGTTTTTATAAGACTTTGTTTGTTTCTCCCTCATTTGTAATTCTTATTTTCAAAATAGAGGAGTATTTTGGTGGTTTCCAAGGAGTAGGCAAGTCAGAACCTCGTAAATCTCCAGTATTCTTATTTTAGGTGTTCTTTTTATTATTTTCTATTTAATAGCTATTATCGGGTATGATTGTAGTGATATATTGTGCTATTAATTATATGACTGTAGTGATATATTGTGCTATTAATTATATGTCTAGGAAAATTCTAAAAAGAGGTATTTAAGTTGACCAATGTGTCGCATCGACTCTTGACAATTTTACCTGGTGTAATTAATGGTACAACCTTTACTCACTATTCACTTATGCAATAGGGTGAAACTATTATAAGTGGAAAATAGCCTGAATTCTACAACAGTTCATCACCCATAGAAAAGAACCTAAATTTGTTGCTAGTCAAATAACCACCATAGCAAAAAATTTATTTTATCTAAAAAGAAAGTAAGTTAAGAGATTTTGTCATATACCAAATATGCAAGTATACACTGAACAAGAGTGCCACAAAAAGTTAAAGGGTTCAATGTCACAATATGTCGTAAAGCAAGAAAGAAAGTGGGCATACAAACATGAATGCAAGTGTATTTATAAAAAATAGTTATGCCTAAGGCATACCTTAGCAATATAGGACAAATTTAAAGAGACATTTCCAGTCTCCAACTCCCATAACAAAAACTCACTGTTCCAATAACTTGCCCGCCAAATGTGGATGAATAGATGCTCAATATGTATGCAAAAATTATTTCTTAGGAACAAATGATAGGCATCAAATAAACTTGTTTTTGCTTTCCATACAAGAGAGTCTAAGCATTAGATACTTTTCAGTACCTTCATAAAATCAGGCATGGACTTGGGTAAATAAGAGAAGGGCACCTGCTTGGGGGTCTCTGTTTTTTCTCATTTTGTTCTTTATAAGGACCAAATTTTGACACTTATAAAAGAAAAAAGAGACAAAATAAGGACTTTTTTTTAATTTATCTAGGACTTATAAAACGTTAGAAACAATCCTACATAAGATGAAGACAAGTGGCATAATCTTAAAAAGTCTTAGGATACTCCTAAGGATGCTGTCTTTTTACTTTATCTTACTAAAGATAAGCTTTATTCTCTCCCTCCTTTTTAAATTAGATTGTTGGAAGTTAAATACATAATATAACTTTATTAATTGGTTATTTGGTTTTGTAAGCTTGCATATAAAGGAACTCATCGAAGGCCCCCGACTCTAAGTTTGATTCTCTTCACCATAGACCTAGTCTTGAATGTCATACTCTAGGCTAAGACATTAGGGGCTTACAAATGCCAACTGTTAAGATACATGTAATTATATCTTATTATTTAATTTTGGACATTATTTAATAATTAGACCTAGTTGTGTTTATGTGGCACTTTAGCTATGATAAGGTTTAAAATCCTAATCAAGAAGGGATTCAAATACATAGTCTATTTTTGGATAATAGTTATCTAAAGAAGCAAAATTTGTTAGAGATTTTATTGACAATTGAATATGTTTTATTAAGGTATTTGTTATAATATATTTTATATATTCTTTGTTTGGTTTTGGCATTTCTAAATTGGATATATAAAAAATGAAATTTGTGTTTTATTAGAAGTCCATGTAGTTGTTGCCTCCTTATTTGATTTTAAAAAGGAATCTATGAGATACATGTGATAAGGATGAAATCCTAAAAAATTCCATCCGCAACTCTTTGGTTATTGAGTGAGTGTGGCATAGTGATGATGGGCATGATTCTATAATGACTTGGCATCTTGATGATGGAAAGTGAATATACCTCCTATATTTAGTGGATTCTTTGAAATCTTCTAATATATGTGAATATCTCCTTGGTGAGGAAGTTGTGGAGAAGTTCACGCAAGTTGATAAAAAATCTGCAGTGGGCAATTTTTGGTTCAAGCTGCAAAAATATGCAGTGGGTATTTTGGTTCAGCTGCCCATCTACTTGTTTTTGTTTTTGTTTTTATTCATTGAATATGGTGTTTCACCTTTGATAGAAAGTGGAAGTAGCCTGCGTGGGTCAATTTGAGTGTTCGTGGGTGAGACGTTTTCTGTGAAGGCACAGTGGTTTTCTTATTGCTGCAATTAA
>JANSVA010000008.1:8812294-8838311 GCA_025504915.1 Erythroxylum reticulatum | reverse complement strand
ATTTTGCTAAAGCCAAGTGTCGGGTTTAGATCCTCATATATTCGTTCTGAAACTCAAACAGGGCCAAGTGTCAGGTTTAGATCCTCATATGTTCGTTCTGAAACTCAAACACGGCCAACTGTCGGGTTTAGATCCTCCGTAGTCAACACCCAATTTGAATCCTATTTTGTACCAAAAATGACCTTGTTTTGGTGTGTCATTTTTGTTTTGTGTCATTTTTGTTTTAGCTCATAACAAAGTTGAACCAAGGCATTGGGTACAGAAAATGTGATGCCCATGTATCATGCGCGTACTGTTCAAACTCCCACCAGTCATACGTTTATTCTGTAGCTATAGTTACACGTGTCCATAGCCAATGCGTGCAGATATGGTTTATAATTGGGTCGCCAGCCTCACGGAGAGAAATTGGATCATTGGTAGGTTGACGTCATCCGATCTATTCGCTACGTGGACGGCTGACAACAGTTTGGACGGCCGCCATAAGTGTGTCGTTTTCGTTATTACTGTAATAATCTGGCTCCTGTGGCCCTCCCTCCCCACGCAATATGCATAGTTCAACATTGTAACATCCAACCGCAATTGTCCCCTTTCGGTTATCTTTTGGTGCGTATGTTCCGTCCATTTCAACCTCCCTATTCTTACTTCATGATTTCCTTACTCTCTTCCAATTAACTGCAATCTATTTAATGTTAAATTCCTAAGCTTCATAAAAAATAAGAATCTTATATAAAAATAATCAATAACATTATTCTTACTAAATATTCATTTTAAACTTAAAAAGGTATTTATTATTAAATCCTCATAGCAATTAAAAATACAAATTAACAATGATTTCTATATAAAAATAATATCATAAATTAATATTTTAAACTTTTAAGTTGAGATCTTATACATGAATCACTCTTTTTATGTATTTAATATAGTCTCTAGTTTTCTCCATGATTATCTCCATAGTTGTTGCTTTTAATATCCTTGTAGCTCAACCATTCACAAAGCGGCTTGCTTGAAGCAAGCTTTGCGTTATAGAGGTTGGTCGAGTCTAGTCTGCCATACTTTTCAATGCGTAGAAAATAAGTTTTGGCCGTCACTTTTGTAACTTGTGCCTTAGCTGTCATAAGCCATAATCTGGAATTGAAAACTTTCCATCTTTTCATGAAAAGGGAAGGCCCACTCACTTGTTGACGTCATTCTTATGCGCTACAACAACATTATCTGCGTCCAACTTCCTTGGGTTCAATCTTCCCCCGGCGTGCCAAAGTGATTATCCTAGTTCCAATGTCAAAAGACAACCGTAGTTTTGGTTGTGTTTGTTAGTGTACTGTTAAAATTTTTGAAGGACATTAATTAATCATTTGATGTCGTCCCAAGCTATGTGTGTATGAGACAAACACCAAAGACAGGTATGTAGATAAAACAAATTATGACTGTGTTAAGGATGTATGTTAATTTTTATAATTGGCAGATATTTGGATTGTCTTCTTCATTTGTTTTTGTCCAATTAAATTCTTTCCATAGTCTAGTGTTGGGGTTCCACAATATGAGCACGAAATGATCAATCAAAGAAGCATAAAGTTCCCCATAATTGGGTTATATGCATCGTCCCAGTTTTTGAAGGCAGAAGGGCAGATGTGCGTGATCCCATTCCTGTGTTTCACGACTCTGCGTGGGCCGCTTTGATTTGCCACTTGCCAAATTAAAGGAAAGTTGCTCATTAGCATCATGTGGACAAGTGGAAATGAAGTTAGGATACGTTATAACAAGTTATACGCAAGTAATAACCAGACATTCTCTTGGAAGTTTGCTTTTTGTCTTTGGATTCCTATTATACTTGAACTTGAGCTGCAATTTATTTACAAATAGATTGTGTGCGCAAAGAATTGAGTCAAATGCTGGAGGATGAACACATAGGCGTAGGTGAGGAGACATAGGGGGTTGCATACTCAAATCATATCACATGCATACTCGCTCGACACCTGTCTTTTAATGGGTCATTGTTGTCAAAACCATCACGGCTTTAACTAAGTTCCAAGCGAAAAGGAAAGCTCTACTCTGTCTCGCTGAGCCTATCCCAATGTCTTTGGCTTCCTGACACATTTACGTGAATTGCATGTCGTCTTCTTCATTTGGTTTTTCATAATAAACCCAGGAAGGACATTCGGTAGACGAAGAGTTTTAATTATCATCACTTAACCAATGCCCACCGAGTAAGTCAATGCAGATAGATGACGAAAGTAGTCAGAAAAAACTGTTTAGTTGCATACTGAGAAAGTGCAAAAATCAACCCAATTTAATCAGTAATTTCCATTAAGTTTACACATCTGCGCTCTAAGAAGAAACATGCTAAACCCGATGAAGATTCGGCATGTATATATTTGGTAAAAAAGTTATAAAAAATATAAATTTTAATCAAAATCTCTCCAATTTGAAAGAAGATTCATTTAATGCTGGACATAGAAAGTATTCAATGATGCCTTTCCATTTTCAAAGTGAAGAATAAAGGCCACCCGGATCCTGATATGTAAAGGGCAAGGAAGAGAAATGATAAAAGTCAGATCTTGCCTTGGATAGTTAAACTAAAGTAAAGTAGTAAATCCACTTAGTGGGAGTGCCAAACACAGATACGGACAGGAGGGAGAGGGAGAGGGAGAGGCAGAAGAATCAGAGAGAGAGAGACATATGCTTAAAGAGTGCTGTGTGGGAGGTTGTCAAAGGAAAGGAAAAGAAGAGAGAAGTTACCGAATAGAGGTAAGTTAGGCGCCAATAGAACTCAAGCTTTACTCTTATTTATTGATTCAATCTATGTTTATGCTATGGTAATCTTTGTTTATAGTATGGTTTAGATATGTGATAATTAAACTTACATCATGAACTACCGTTTTTAAACTGACTGTTCGTTAACATTATTATTTATGTGCCCAGTGGCCACTGGCCAGTGCCCACTCACTCCTTAAATTAGTTATTTATCTCGTCCGATCGAAACTTCCATAAAAGTCTCTTTCTCTCCATCGCCACAATCAATTTTTATTCTTTCTCGAACGAAACCGACCCACGTTGAAATTTTAGTTTTTGATTTGAGTATTCACGCACATCACCATTTCTTAGCGCTTTTGATTATTGAGCTTTTGAGTCCGTCTTTGGCTTCAATTTCGGTTCATTTTTGGACTTGTGCACAGTCCACACCCAAAGAGCTGTTTTTGATGCTGATGGTAAGAGTTAGAGCAAATTGTTTTCTTTTTTTCGATTTTGTTAGGTTTGAGACATCACAGGATTCGAACTACTAAAGATAAAAACATATCTCTGTCTGTTCGGTTGCTTAGGAAGAAAGCTCAGGATGATAACTCAAAATTACGTTTCTTGTCGGCTTTCGTTTTTCTTTTTCTCTGCAACTGCTTTGTTTGTTTTTCTAAGTTTCATTCTTTTAATAATTTATCAATCTCAAATTCTCAACTTTCAATTCCTGTGTGTGGAGTCAGGGAAAGTTTGTTTATTTTTAGGTAAAGAAAGAAAAATAATACAGTAGTTGCTGATTGCTTTTGCTTTTCTTTCTTACGTTGCTTGTTTTTAACTCAAGGCTCAATTTGGACATACTTTACTCTTATTCTGTTAAGCAAATTTGGACTCTATCTTCATATGTTTTAATCACAATTGTGGGAGTTTACCTCCTTCCTACGAGTTTCTGATTTACTTACTGCCTACCCTCTTTCTCTCTCTAAATTTCATTGGCTTTTCACATTTTTTCTTTGAATTTTAATGTGGGATGGCAACGACATTCTGGGTTTTTCTTCTCGTGTCAATTCCTTGCCACGCTTTTCGAGTCACTCCACGTTTATTATAATGAAAAGGCATTAGATTGGCAGCAATCACTCATTTCTTGTGATTCCCTTTTTTTTAGTTAGTTTTCTTGTTTCTTCAACTATTTTCACTGTATGTTTTACCCCTTATTTTCAGATATTAGTACAAGTTTTGACCCATCAGCCTGCCTTCTGATAAGGTGAGATTAGACCATCCAGCTGTTTGCTTGTCTTTAGTCAATGTTTTAGGAAAGACTCTTGGAGATATATTGCAACTGTTTGATTAGTTATTACTGATGTGCACATTCAATTCCAAAAACCCTTTGGATACTTCTAGGAAAACCTTCTGTGTGCACTGCTCGTGATTGACCTACCACTTGTGCTTTGTTGGTGGGTACAATTTAAGTATACCTCTTTTATGGCCTGCTTGCTGTTGATGCCTCCATTTGTCTGGTAATTGCTGCCCTTATCACTTGAACTTCACCATATTTATACTTGTTTGTCCTTGTATACATAGCCTGTAATCTGATTTTTTGTTTGTTGCAAGCAAGGCCTAGGAACTGATCATTTTTTTTTCTTGTTTAATTTCTGCTCCAACGATCAGTATATTGAGTAAACTCTAAGTTATGGGATGCCTGGTGTCTACACCCAATGGTTCTGGTGGAAATCGAAGGAGACCAGGGAGCATAGGAGAGGTTTTTGTTTATGTACCTGGCTTTCGGATACCTAAACCTGTTGATTTTTCCCAGTCACTTGGTAACCAGTTGTCAAAGAATTTGGTGGAGCGACTATCTGCTCTAAGAACCCGTATAGTTGTTATGGCTGGCCAAGAACCACCAACAGTCACGAGAACAAGGAGAAAAAGTGCTACCCAACATGGTAAGAAGTTGCATCATTATGTTCCACTAAACCTGTTTAAGTTGCAGTCCTCCATGTGTAATCGCTCTATTGTCTGCAGGAGGTTCAACTTTAGCAGATCTTCATCAGGCTCTTGAAGATTACTTGCCTGTTCTTTTGGGTTTAGTTAAGGATGGGAGCCATCTTCAGCACAAAGTGCAATTTGTGTGGACCAATCAAGAAGATGACGTAGAGGTCGGAGTGGCACTAATATAACTGTATAATTTTAATGGATAGCATCTTTGAATTTTTGGTCATGACTCCATTCTTATGCTTAAATGGATGGCAGTTTTGATATAAATTGAAAATTTTCAGGAAACTGCCATGTGTAATGCTTGGTATGAAGTGTTGTCGGTTCTGCATCTGATGGCAATGCTGTCATTATCACAGGCCAACTTGTTACTTCTTCCAAGAACATCAACTGATGGTTACCAGCCAAAAATATCTGAAGGTAGTTGCTACCGAAAATGTATAGCTGATTGCTCTTCTTGATATTACTTTCGTACCTTCTGCAGTTTGCACGGATGCTTTTATATACTGATGTGATTATTGAAGTTATTTTCCCTTTTCTCTGAAGAAAGCCGGCGAGCTGCAGTGGACATCTTCCTGAAGGCTGCAGGATACCTGGATTGTGCAGTCCAAAATGTGATCCCACATTTACCTGCTGCATCAAGGTTTTCAAGATGAAAGACTTAAGCTAGAGTGACCTGTCATACTTTCATCAGATTGATAAAACTTGCTAGGTTGTGCTGACAGTGTACATTTTATTGTTTTAGGAGAGATTTGCCAGTGGATCTGGCAGAAGGGGTTCTTCGAGCACTTTGCTTGCAAGCATTGGGGCAGGTACTTAGATGTGTCTGGTTAATATCTGTATCTTACTACGTTGAACGGAGGATCAAAGATCTGGAATTGATTATCCAATTCATTTCCATTAATTATGCTTCATTTGCAGAAGCATATTTGTATTTCCCATTGTTCTCAGGTGGACCCATTTGGGTTGTATGTCATAGAACTATGTATGCTGCAGTATTGGTGCCCCTAGGACTGACCAGAGATTAATCTATTCTGTTGTTAATTGACCAATATAAGGTGCACAGTAGGGGTCAGGAGCTCTTAGTCTTTAATCAGTAGTCAATACTGTTCAACTCCACGTACTGTAGAACTTTACTGTAGCACCTAAGAGCAATTCCTTGTGTTTTTCTTCGCCTTTATGTATATCTATCTTCCTGACTAACATTGTTCTCTTTCTTGCTTATTACATCTGCAATACTAATCCTGTTTTCCTTGTCATCCAATCCCTTGATTTCTCACTCAGACAATCAAAATCATTGCTTTTTAATTTATTTCAAGTAGTAGTTCCTAATCTTTTCGGTTGAGTTATTTAGAAGATGGATACTTATTCTTTATGCTGTAAGATATACAGATTATAATGCTATTTGTGGCCTTTTTTATTGGCTGTTGATTTTCATGAATATGCTTTCTTTTAGTTTATAAACTTGTCACTGTCTAACTATGTTTTTGCTTTCTCTTGTTATATGCAGGGTGTTGACATCCAACTTGGAATGGCAATTGATAGCGCCAAAGCCACTCTTGCCGTAAAGCGAAGGCTTGCATGTGAGATGGTGAAGTACTGGCAGCAGGTTTGACAATCTTATTTGTTTATTATCTTCTATTAGCTCTAGTTAGCCGATTATTGTCTTTAAAGTTTGCTATAGTGGTTGCATATGCCCTCTAAAGTTTGGAGATTTGGCACAGGGAGAAGGCTTTTGCTACATTTGAAATGAAGCCTTCCCCTTTGAACATGTTCTCCTCGTATTGCTTTTCCACTCTTTATTACTAAATTTAAAGTAGCTAAACAACATGATTTGTGGGTTTTTTAATGATTAAGGAACTCTAGCCTATAGCACAAGAAGAGGCCACATCTTTCTGATTCTACCTCAAGTCATAGGCCATGTTTTTAAGTGCTACATAAGCCACTTTCACATTTGATTATGTTGGAGAATGCACTCCAGATAGGATTTTGGAGAGGAGTTAAGGAAGAAAAGGGGCTTGGAGGATTGTTTGGTATTGTACCGTGCAAGGATGGCAATGGGTTGGGCTTGCTCAGGCAGTCCAAAGCTTTGATTGGGCCAGGACAAAATGACCTCTTTTTGTTTAAGTTATGCCAAAACAACATCATTTTGCCGAACCAATTTGGACTGGTTCAGGCCGGACTGGGCTCAATCTGTCAGCCCTAGTATGATGCTTCCTGTTTGCTATTACTTGGAATTTATGCTGCAGCACCTTGATTACTTAAATAGTATTCTTTAATTTGAAAGTCTGGAAGATCTGAAGATTAGAGAAAATAAAAATAATTTCAGAAACAGATTCCCTGGTGGTCGTTAATACCTTAAAGTGTGGCCTCTTCCCTTCACATCAGCACAGTCCCTTTCATCCTCTGGATGTTTTGGCATTGTAATGCAGTAGAGGACACAGTGAATTTTGGTTTCTAGTTCCCTGTATGACTTCATTTATTCTCCAGCCCTCCTTAGGAGGTGCTTAGCGACTTGTTTATACACAATATAGGATAGTTGTGTTTTTTGTAAATTACTTGGGAGTTATTTACCCCCTTTGTAGAAAAAATGATGATGTTTGTTTACAGTTCCGCAGGTCTAACAGGAGTGAACATATTGTCTCATTTATGGGTGTTTTTTTGTGCCTCTGAAATATGTAGTACTATGTTTCTGTTTTCTTGACAGGCTCAAGATAACATCATGAATCTTCCGCTGACAAATGGTTGGGGAGAGAAGCATCAACTCTTTATAAAGTGGAAATATGTGGAAGCCAAGGTATCTTAGAATTGCTGGCATGTTTTCTTTTTCTTGTCAATTTAGGTAGACTATCTGCAAAGTATCATCTCCATCTCTGTTCCTTTGCCTTGGGCAAAATTTTTTGGTGAGTCTGATATCACTCTACAAGTAAGAATAATGGAAAAGAATATGGACCCAAATAAAGTTGCATAACAATAATCCAGAAGACTTGAGCCATAATATGAAAAGAGTGATGCCCTTGTGAAGCTGAATGAAACATAACATTTTTATTCAGATTTTTGGAACTCTAGCATAAAAGTATAGTGAATTGAAATTGTTGCTTCTTTCATGTGTTCTGCACATTTCTTGTTTTAAATCCTGAAATTCATGAGATGCTGCATTTATTCTCCATCATTGCCTTTTTGTAGTAAAGGAATTTTCAGTTCTTTAGCTGGATTTCCTGTAAAAGCTGACATAAGGGCATTGCTTTCTTTTGTGGAAAGTTTAAGGAGAATAACAGTTTAGATTTGGGCATATTGGATCTTATCTCCCTAATGCAACACGACTTTGGCATCAACACAATAGACTGGTTTTGTTTAGGTTCAAAATTTTCTCTTTTATTTTGTTCTGACAAGTTATATGGGATAGTATCCGTTTTGTTGATTTTCTTGTGGCTAACCAGGCTGCGGCATATTATTATCATGGCTTGATCCTTGATGAGGGAAACACTGAAAAATCTCATGGAATGGCTGTAGCTGCCTTGCAAGCTGCAGATGAATATTTTAAAGAAAGTAAAAGGGCATGTGAGGCATTTAATGCATCATCTCCTTTATCAAGGTCTGTGCCAAAGACTCTTCTTTGTAGGATTCATTTGATTAATGTTTTTTTGTCATAAATGAGATCCAATGTTCGCATGATGAAGATATACCTATCTTTTCCCTTCACCTTTATTGTTTTGTACAACTTGAAATCCACTGCTGTATTTTTGGATTCTTCAGCAATGACCTTGCAATGGTTCAACTTTGAATTGAAGTCTTTATTGCAGTTCTGTTAAATCTTTGCTTGCGCTAACTCTTATCAGTTTATGTAGAATACGACTCCAATATAATCACGTTTATTGTATGGTTGTCTAAATGATGACTGTTGTATTATACCTGAATCATTGAGCTGTAATTGCTGGCTTTAAGTTTATTCCTTAGCATTTGTTTTCTGGAAAATAGGTTACAGTTTATAAACTAAAATGTTTTTGCTGATTTGAATCACCATATCATGTTTCAAAAACCCTGTCCTTTTTTTATTAGTGGGTTTCAGATCATGCAAGTCTCCATGGACGTAATATAGTGGGTGTTTACTAGAGTTTAAGATCCCCTCAAACCGCCCATGATTCTCAGTAACAATTGTGTGTTTTTCATACAGAAATCCACCACTTTGGGGAACCATAAGGTATCTGTCAGAGAAAATTCCCAAAGATACTTCTAGCAAGGTGCGAATAAACCGTGATTTGTACTCTTATGAAAAGTAAGTAATACTTTTTTTATAAGGTGAATTTGTAGTTTTTCTCTTCTTGGCTCTTTTGGACAAAGTTTGATATGCTTGTTACTTGCTACTTCTGTGATGATGCTTACAACAGAATCATGGAGACAGCGCCACCATTGCCTGATTTTGCCTTGGCACTGAAACCTGATGAATATCAGCTTCCTCCAGTGGACCTTTGTTGGAATGAGGAGAATATATGCTGGGGGCAGCCTAATTCCAATCAACTCAAGCGTGAAAGATAGGCTGGTAAGTGGTGCAACCGGAAAACAGGTATTAAGAGGGCCAATCTTAAACAGGGACTGGCTAACTGTCACACAAGCCATTCTTCAATTGTGTATAGCACAGATCCTTTCTTGGCTTGTTTCTTCAACTACTAAAATTATTCCAAAAGTGTCTCCTGAAAGACTGGTGACTTGTCCCATGTCAAAGCTCTGTATCCTATACGTTCAAATTGGTACTGGTAGAAGATGGTTGGTTTTCGTAACCAAAAATAAAAATAAAAATAAAAATAATTGTTACTTTTATGTTTCTGTTCATTGAACCAGAATTAACGAAAATTTCGAATTTAACAGAAAGCTTGTGTGTAAATCTTTACAGCAATAAGGGGCTGCTTTTCATTGATAGTATACTACTTAATTATGACTAAATGAAGCCAATGAGAATATTGAGGCAAGAATCCTCTCGTCTACTTCCTATCTGTGGCTGTTTTACGAGCATTGCTTAACGTGGATTGAGAAGAAATGTTAGGATTGGACTAAATTGAATCGGAGAGATGAGCCAGGAGAAGATTAGATGACTAGGAGTTTTCATCCGGTTAACTCCGTGCCACTTTTACAACTTTTCTACCACTGTCCTCTTCCTTAGTGTTGTGTGTGTGTCCTCTTTATTGTTCTCGTTCGATACAAATTTGGGACTATCAACTTTTAGGTGTTCTATGTTTTACAGCAGAATTGTTAATTAATGCTTCCTTTTGGGCAAGGTGCTGCATTTGGTTTTAAGTTTCATTCGATGGTACATACATTTTCATGTTCATAACATTGTGACAGAGACAGATGAATGGCCTTGTAACTGGTCAACTAAATTTGAGACTGACCGGGCAAATAGCATGGCATATTAATAACTGGAATGGAACCCGTTATCTCAGACTTCGGATTTCAACACTAATATGACAATTCTAGCTAAAGCCTAAACAAGAAGGAATGAGAAAGGGTAATCAGGTTTTTGGATTTCCCAGAAAGTCCACTAATGTTTCGTCATCCATAGTGCTGCAGCTGCCGCGGAGCTCCCTCAAAAGTGCACAGCTAATCTTCAACAGCTCTCCCATCTTCAGCCAATTGCTTTTCTTTTTCTTGTTCCTCTGCAACAACAAAAAGTTTTGCAAGTGATTGCAGTTTGTCGGTGGTCACTTGGACCAGGAATATTAAACTTAGGCAACAGAATTGGGCATCTTTTTTGTCTGAAAGTGGAAAAATGACTTAAATCCCGCTAAAACCTTGGAATGGCCCCTTCTCCTCGTCAATCTCATTGCCCAATGCTAATGACTCGATCAGCAGAACTTACTAAACTATTCATAAAACTCCAGAACATATGTAACTGATGACAGAATAAGAATGATGGTTAAATAGTTTCAGTTCATGGGAATGTACGTAAAATGAACTGATAGCTAACTCAAACAAATAGTATATGGGTCAACAACATAACTCTGATGATTCATGATATATAAAAAGCATCAACCCAAAAAATATTTAAGCATTTATGTGTGCCTATGCAGATTAGGCAGATGCCTAAAGGGTTTGCAACAGCAATCTCGTGCATGAATTCAGCCATCGAAAACTATTATGAATTTCATAATAAGAAAGCATGGCTCAGATATAGCACATACAGCAATTAGTAGCTTCACGTATCACCCACCTACAGAGTTCATAACTAAAGAAACCTCCATCCCTCCTATAAAGTTCAAATTTTTAGGACTATCTATCACCTTTGAAAACATGACAAGAAATTATAGAGCAAGAAGCCAAAAGTACATAAGTCTGATAGGTCAGTTGCCATAGGTTATGCAATGAAAGAGGAAGTTTCCAAATTTCCGAGAGCACTAACCAGTCCGATTTGCAAAGATGTTATATACTAAATTTAAGTGCCACACTGAAGAGAACAATGAAGTTGATAGTGAAAATAGACCTCTTACCCATAAGTTTGTATATGGCTTTCTGTGTGCGTCTTTCAAGTTTATCAAGCTTTTTTTGCACATCCCTTCTTAGGTCCCAGTTTGGTTTCTTTGGAGCAATGTTGAGAAATGGATCCTAAAATTACAACCAAAATCCCAAATTAAGCAAGAATTTCCTAGAGCGACCAGGATTTACATGAACTAAAGAACATATAGATGAACTACTTATCTACTGCTAAAAGACGACAGTGTTTGGGAGCAAACATGTACCTCTTTCTTCTCTTGAGGTGGAGGTTCTACAGCAACAGGGTCCTCAAACTTTGGCAGAACAGGCGGAGCTATTTTACCCTCCTGAAGCTCCTTGTCTTGAGGAACATAGTTCCTAAACTTCATCCCAAGATTGCTGAAAGCGAGGAGGTGGAAAGAAGATGATTGCAAATTATACTAGTTAGCACAGACATCACAGACATGCAAGCCCACGCTTGCCAAATAGAAGCATTCACCGGGAGCAATTCAAACAAGAATGAAGTCTCCCTCTTTTCCCATTTCTTACATTGTTTAAACAAAAGGTTTTATCGTCTGTGGCCTCTAAAAACCTCATGTGAAGCTCAATTATGGCTTTTGAACAGAAGAAATAAAGAAGTAAGACTGTAAGAGTAACTGATAGGATGTGTTCATCATCTGTGGAAGTTATGTCAAATGACTCTTGTACCTCATCAAATGAAACATCTTAGGCTTTTAAACTTTAAAAAATACCATATCTTCCCATGAAGATTCAAGAGATGTTCACCAAAATTAACTGTTATGGCTTGAGGGACTTTACATTCTCACATATGTCTAGATTTAACAGATACTGTATGTTTCTAGCCTAATACTAACCTCTTGACTCTTAGGCGGTTGCTGGAAATGTTATCTTCCCAACTTTATGCAATCAGTGCCGACATCCAATGGTATTAGAAGTCTTTTTACATCATTAACGGAATGTCTCAGGAAATGGCTATAATTCAATGCCCTTATGACAAGGTTATTTCATACATGCCAAAAAGGATATATCCCTATTTATTTCAATATATTTTTCCGAACTGAGTACTTTATTTCTGTATTATTTCTTTCTTCTTTACAAATGCAAAATATTAAATCTAGTTTTGAAAGCATAGGGTAACTAGATTCGTTTGATGGTTCAAGTCCTTGTTATGTACAACTTAAATAAGAAATTTTGCTGGTTTTATTATAAAAGCATTTGCAAATGATAAGTGGTATAAAGACTCTTGTCGAGTTTATACTAACTCTTCTTTGCCAGGTTCAGGTTGAGCAGAAACATCATCTGGAGTTTCCAGTAGTTGCTGAGCAGCTTTAAGAGCTCTGAGCCTCTCTCGACGTGCTGCAGCTGCTTGTTCAATGGATTCTTCCCCAGCATCCATTTCTCCACTTCACCTATAGACCAGGCATTAGCATACTAAATCACAATCATTCTGATTTAATGTTCCTTAATGTGGTCAAACTAAAGTTCAACAATGAAAGGTCTAATCTGTATTATTCATTCTTTTACCTTTCGTATTAATAAGAATATATGAATCAAATCCAAATCCATATTCAGAGGAGATAATTATAGACAAATAATTCGTCAACAAGGCTTGAGCCAGCTAACCAATTACTTATCACAAAAACAAAAGATACGCATTACAAATGTCCTCTCTTTCTTTTTGTTCTTTGTCCAAATTTTGGGAACAAATAACATAGCCGATCTTTTGGATCACTAGGATTCTTTTTCCACAGACAGCAGCACCGTGCTCATAGGGATTCTATATGAACAAAAATGTTGAATGACTAGCAAGAACGCAACTTGCCGCCCAACCGAGAACCGTTTATTTTGAGTTCAAAAATTTTGTATCTTTAGTTTAGGGTTCCACTGTTTACCAAGCCCATCTTAAAATTTGAAGTTTCTGGCAATGTTGGTAGAAGTTGGACTAGGCAACTTGGAAATAATAATAGCAAATCAGAGCTTAACATGAAGAAGCACTTACCTCTCTCTCTCTCTTTCTCTTCTTTCGTAGCGTTGTCAGCCACCGGAGGGAAAAAAAGAAGAAGTTAGGATCGAAAATAGTCCACTAAGAAGCTTGGAAAAGTTCTGGATCTACTTTAGACGGCCCACCTCTCATCTTGTGCACAAATGGGAAAAGAAAATAGAAAACGAGGAGTGCGACTTGAAACGACATCGTAATAAGTACACATCGCAACGTAATCGGCTCCGCTGCACTGGTTGGTGTCTCCGTCTTGTTGTCTTTGTTATAGGAAGATTCAAGGTTTTAGGATGATGGAGGTAAAGGATAGAGAAAAATCTATACGAATGGGGATAAGGAGATGTGAAATAGCGATAGAGAAAATTGGAAGACTTGAAATTGGGAGTAAAATCACGCAGTCGTGCACTCGCACTCTCCTCAAATTGCTTCACTCTGAGCACTCTTTCCTCTCTTCTTCTTTTTCTTCTCTCCACCACCACCATATCCCTTTAAGGTACCCATGTTCTTTCAAATTTTTGTTTGGAATCAATCAACCTTATTTTTGTTTTTTTTCCATTGGTGATCTTTCTTCTGTTTTGCAAACTCAAGTGTTTATTATGTTTACAGTCTCAACATTGGTCACCTGGAAGCTGTCATTCACATTCTTCACAAACCCTTTGTGACGGGCGTTTCACGTGTTTGCAAGACTATTCCTTTATTTTCTTCTGCTTCAGAAACTACTGCTAATAGTACAAGAGTTCACGTTGACATAGTCTGTATCCTCAATAAAAGCCCTGTCTGGGTCATTGTTTCTGATAGGAATCCCAAGTACATTTCTTGGCTTCAAACGCACAAAAACACAGGCTTGAAATCCAGGATTCAACAACTCCTTGTCGCAGCCAAGTCTTCTCCTTTTATGAAGCCTACCTCTATTATTCTATTCTTCTCCCATGGACTTTGCGATACTGTTCTTGACAAGCTTCACAGCGAATTTGGAGCATCTGACTTTCGTTTCGAGGTTGATTTCTGCGAGGAACTAGATGGTGACTGGGTAAATGTGTTTCCTAGTTCATACAAGAACGCAACTGTCCTTCAAATAGCTGTGGAGTATACTAAAAATAATCCTGCTTTGGCTGCTCAAGTGGTTGTTAAAGACTTGGTTGTTGATCCTGCTGCATTGGCTTTGAAGGAGCACATCAAAGTAAATGTGGATGATGATACATCATTCAATTCTCTTATTTCTGGAATTCAGTTATGGCTAGTAAAAGACCTAGATGTGGAATTTGCTAAACTGAGGGATTTGTCAGGAGAGTACGATCTTATAAATTTTGATACAACTGCATTAATTGCTCTTGTATCAGGAATCAGCAATGGCTGTGCGGAGAAACTTCTGGCCACACCGGAGACTGAAATGAGGCAGCGGTTTAAGGGTAACTTTGAGTTTGTGATTGCACAAGTAGGTGTTTTATTTTATATCTTTTGTGTCCTTTTTGTACATTCCTTTCCTTGAGCAACTACCTTCTCATAATTGGAATTATTTAGACTTATCAGTTGATAACTATATCTTAACTAATGCTATATGTTGCATTCAAACCCTCCCCACCCACACCCCACCGTAACTCTTTTTTGGGGTGCTTCAATAAATCTAACTCATTTTAAACATCTGGCCTTATTTTGGGTTAATCTTTGTTCATCAGGTGATGTCTGAAATTCAAAATCCTATACATGGGGAATTGGCTGGTGTGATATCAGGAAAGAGAGGCATAATATGCGAAAGTGTTCATTCCGAGTTCAAAGAGTTGATATCATTATGCGGAGGGCCTAATGAGAAGATAAGAGCTGATGCAATAATGAAACGCCTCATGTAAGTTGTCATCGAATATTACTGTTTCAAATTAGATTGATATGAATTGCAGCCCTCCCGTCATGGACTTGCTTTTTGGATCTTTTAAAGGAACATCAACTAGGGCTCATGATCCTGATCATTTGACCTTTCCATGTTGTTGAAGTACAAGAAGTTGTCAGCATGTGAAAAATGATTAAAATCTTGTTAACTTTTATCTGGTTCAAATGCTTTTCTTTGAGATTTCAATAGATCATAAAGCCAAAGGTGTGCCATTCAAAAATCTAAACTATCGCTTCAGCATTATGAGACTTGAGGCATACAGCTATATTGGCTAGTATTTGAGACCAACCTCCCCTCTGTTATTTAGCTGGCCAACAATTAATTATAACAGCAGTTGCTTAATCAAACTCCTATGTTGCTTCTGGGCCAAGAGTTGCTCCCAAAAAGCCTCATCGATTTGCATTTCTCCATACATTCTGCATTCTTAATTCCGGATTTCAGTTTTGGTTTTGTTATGGATTATATGTAATTACACGAACTGATAGGGTCTGCTAGAGCAGGGTTGTGCCTGATAGACCATCAGAACGTATGATGGGCCTTCCAACGACAAGAAAACTGGCACTGAAAAACAAGATTGTTTTCGGGACTGGAGATCGTTGGCATGCTTCAACTTTAACGGCAAATATGGCATTTGTAAGAGCAGTTTCACAGACTGGGATGTCCCTGTCCACTATTCAGCATAGACCAAGGGCGTTAACAGGTGACTGATGAAGGACCTTATGTACTGATTTTTATATGAAAAGGAAGAAAGTGTTCCATGTTTATAGACAGATCAATACAATAGCAAATACCTTGACGAACTGTAGTTCAATGTTACCAGTTAGGAATCCATATATGCGTGTAGATGAGGTTCCAACTCCAGAACGGGCCTACTTACTATTCTATTATCATGTGGCCACTTACTTTCCATAAGGAATTCGTTGAAAACATGCAACGTAAGACAGGAGTTTTATGACCCTATCAAACCATTTGCGATGTTACCCACCCAATATTTCTCTAAGTCTTGCAATCGTATTTTTTGAGGCGTATTTTGACAGGTTTTATTGACCATCATGTACTGTACTAGAGACGAGAGTTGTATGCCGTCCTAGCGCCCGAACTTCGTGCTTTCATCGCACCGTTCAAAAAGATCATGTTTTTCGTTTCTCTGAATATCCTTTCTTATTATTCTGTTGTGGGTCCAAGGAGGATAAGTGGCTGTTCTGAATGAATAACTTGCCGTCTGAAAATTTTTGCCTAGTGTATTTGAAAAGATGGTTCTCAAATGGAAATAGACCTTGGGCAAATCCTGATAACAATTGCGATCGGCATTCAGCTGAAGAGAATTGAGGAAATATATTGTCTTTTCCAGATAAGAACCAAATGGATTCAAGTTTAGCTAGAATAAGATAGATTAATCGTGTGTCTGATAAAAGGAAACAAAATGAAGTACTGAATAGAATTGAATAAAGTCGACTCCTTTTCCACCAGAGGGGAAAGAAAAAGGTGGGAGGCCTAATACAATATTCAAAGGGCTAAAGGACCTCGGAGAGTTCAAAGCCTCAGTTTGAACTTGCAATTGCTAGCTTTAATGCTAACCGTGCTGGTGGTAGATAAGCTATCAACAACTAACATACAATCTCCCAAGACCTTCACCTTCCTCAGCTTCAATTTTCCAAGTTTGATAGCCACCGGTGCATCTACCTTAAGATCCAAAGGGATGCGTCCTGTTTGTTGTTGCTCTTGCAATGCTGACAGCAAAGTATTTCCATACTGTGCCTGACCTGTTAAGCTGACGTCCAGTTTTGTTATGTTCTGATGACCTTGGTAGAACTTTGGTATCGACCCTTCACAAAGCCTAGTGTTGCTGTACCAAACGCTCAATAGGCCACCTTTCTCGTAGTATATACCAATTTTCTTGTTGGGATTATTGGCAGTGATCTTCACGTTGAATTTAGCATACAGGGTCAGATCGAAGTTGAGCCTTAGATCGCTTATTCTCAGGCTGTTAATGGAGTATTTGGGTACTTTTGGTTGGAAAACGAGGTACAGAATGCCGGCAGTTGCTCCAACCATAACTAACAGGAGGACTAGGAGACCGATTGTCCAACATATGCACTTGCAGCAACAGCTTCTTGCCTTCGGTGGCTTTGGGGGCATGACTACTGGGTTGGTTCTTAAAGGTGAAGGACGATGATGCTGCATTGAACTTCCCTTTTCGGAGTTTGTCAGGCCTTGTGGTACCAATGGTGTTGTCGGCGGCGCTTCCACATCCGCCTCTGGATGTATTCGTTGCTGTTCTGCCATTACTTGTTAGATCTTCCTCTTCTTTGTAAACGCTTTGTTTCCACAACCACATGAACACGCTGTTGGATCTTCTTCTTTCAAGAGAACAATTTGTAGCAACTTATTGATAGCGTTTTTTTTTATAGTATATGCATGCAGATGATATAAGCCTCCTTGTATGTGCAAGAGCTTCTTCAAGTTCTCAAAGCATTTGCTTTTGAGATTTGTAAAGGTTGAAAAGCTTCCAAGGTCAAACGACTCAAACCTATCTCTCACCTAATAACAGCTGATACACAACAACATCATCAAGGGTAGTTCAGCTAAGTAGAAGCTTTTATCCAATTGTTCCATACTTCTTGTTGCGAGGGATATCTTCATTGACCGTGTGATTCAGTAGGAAATATAAGAGTATAGGAACCAAGGCATGTCGGAAAAGCGAAAGAACCAAGTTATTCATTACGTGTCATGAGATACTTGTAATGCCACTTGATAACAAGTTAATGTTATGACAACATATTTGGGACAGGTGACTAAATGTCTGTAAATGAGATACTGACGAAACTTCGGCTTGACTCTCTAGTCTCTTCAGGTTATAGTGGAGCCCCTGTAAATACATCATTTAAGCTTCCCAGTTAGTATTTCCTGGCTGGTTATAGAATCGTAACTGTTAGAAATAGTAATGAGCAGGAGTTAATATTGAATTTTTGTTCTAAGACTCAAGCGCCTCTCTGCAGTTTTTACTCACGGATCATCATCCGTGAAAAACAGTAACTCCAAACCTGCATTACCAAGTTCTTTTTCCAAAAAATGTACATCTCGTTTTTCTTTCTGTATGATTATAGCAATCCTTTCCAGTTTTATAGCTCTTTTCCAGCTTAATCTTATATTAGGCTATACATGGCCGTGTATCAATGAATTCTGGGGGGTTTAGGATGAGGATTTGCCTTTACTTGGGCTAAACGAGAGACGGTGGCGAATTATAAAGAATTAGGAATTGTAGCACTTATCGGTAACTCGTTCTTTCCTAACTCATCATGAAGCATAGAGCATTAAACAAACAGTGACTTTTATTAATCTTTCACAATAATAAAACTCTGCTCTGCAGAGGTAGAAAGAAAGAGGAGCGTTATTTTTTTGGCATGTGGATGACGCAACGTAGACACTTGCCTTCTCTCATCAGATTCAGAGCTTCGTTGATATCCTCAAACTGCAGATTATGTGTGATGAACTCATCAATCTGTATTTCCTGTACAAAAAAAACACCTGGCATCTTAAGATTTTGATTATGGTCTAGTCTCACCGGTTTAGTAACATAAAATTTGTCAACTTCTATACATTTATGGGCTATGACTACTTTCCAATATGGTTGGACCAGATTCACATCATCTGGCACCCCCTGAGGACTTTGAAACCTAAGATGGAGATTCTAATCATTAAATATTCCATCCTTTCGTCTTAAAATTAAAATCCAAAACTTTTAGAAAAAGCATAGAAGGGTAAGACTGTGGATGTACGACAAATCATTTTGTATAACAAGCAGATATCAGTAGCAGACCTAATGAACTTAATAACTATGACAAAGCTTTCCTCTTCTAGTTTTCTTCTTCTGTTATAAGAGGGATCTGATATGAAGTTCAATGCGCAGAAACCTTTTTCTTTTTTGTTGGATAACAGAAACTCTCTTTTACTGCTTTCATATTCAACCAACAGTCCGTGCCATTTCAGTCAACAAAGTCTACCATGACAGTGAAAAGAATAATAATCTGTGCATATCTTCTGAACACCTAGTACAGATTGTGCAGTCAAGTCTTGGAACTAATTCGTATACAGAGTGATGCTAAGTCTCAAGGAAATGCAATGTGGCAGCATGCAGCCTTAATCTCTTCATATATTCCAATGCATACTATAACCCCTAACATTCAAGGGAATTATAGTCTGTTTTTTCCAAAAAATTATATTGTCTGTCTGTATCAGCCAATGCATAATCATTTTCCTTTTCTTGTCACTTAGGGACTCAAACTGGAGGATGTGGGTATTTTATGCCATTTGAGCTAAGGTTAATTGGACAACATATTAGTTACACTGATGTCGTCGCAGAGAATTGCAGTCAGAAAACCAAATGCTGATGCTACTGTAATACATGAAGCAAAATTAGATGGATACACACCTTTTTCATGTACATGTCAACTAATGAAGGGAGATCTGATTTGGGTTTCCATCCTCCAAATAGAGATCCTTTCAGTGTTCTTCCGGTAAGGAGTAGTGCATAGTGAGCAGATACCTCAGGCTTCACTTTTGGTACACCAAGGGTAACTGTCAAACCCCATCCCTAAGGAACAACAAAATGAGCAAACCTTTCACCAACTTAACTCAAGAGACTTCTTGAGGCAAAAATGCTAAATTTGAGTACGAAGTACGTACATCACAACATGACTGCAATGCAGTGGTTACCATTCCTGTGTCACCTATACATTCAAAAGCATAATCTGCCCCTCCATCTGTAATACGCTTGATAACCTGTTGGAATTTCAACACCAAGGCAAATCAAAATGAACAGATTATATGAAAGCTATACTATTTATGATCCCCTTGAAAATATCTGGCATCTCAGAATTTTTCTGGGTCCCTTACATATACTCCTCAAGGTTGATGATAGAAGATTTTGGCTCTTATACCAAGCTTGTCAGATATACTTAATTAAACAGGTAAATGTATTGCATAACAATTGCAAATCAGTTAGTTGATACCTGTTGAACAGGCTCACTGCATTCATTTGGGTTGATGAACTGTGTCACTCCAAAAGCCTTTGCTGCGGGCGTAGAGAATCACAACTAAAACCGAGAATATGTAATTGCTTCGAAAGTGTTGTACGTAGAAGTTCAAAGTAAAATGTCAGCCTTACCTTTATCACACTTTGCACTGTTAATGTCAACACCAATTATGTGAGATGCCCCTCTGAGTTTAGCAGCTTGTGCAACCTAATTACAGAAGACCAAACTATCGTAGAAGTTATACTGAAAATGAAGTTTCCTGTTATGCAGGTATCGAGGGAATTGACAGGAAGAGAACCCAATACTGCTGTACTTACAGATAAACCAACTGTTCCAAGACCAAAAATTACAACTTTTGATCCTTCTAATACATTAGCGACATTCCAAACCGCACCCATCCCTAAAATTAGAACCAACATTTTATTTCCTATTAACCGCAAGTTATACTAGTTTGTAATAATGCATCACTCAAATGATAAACATGACAGCATATCTACTACAGAAGTCATACAATCAACATAGATACAAAGAAACAAAGAAGAAACCTGTGATAAGTTCCTGACAAAAATTTTATGTGCGAGTGTTCTATCCAAAAGGGGGCTTCATGTATGAGTCAATAGCATTGAACTGCAAGCCCAGAAGGCTTATATTCTGACTTGAAATGATCCTATAAGCTTATGTGTAAGTGTTCTATCCAAAAAGGGGCTTCATGTATGAGTCACTAGCATAGAACTGCAAGCCCAAAAGTCTTATGTTTTGATTTGAGAATGCTATAACCCTTATATTATACCTGCAGCCGCTCCACAACTTAGAAGGCATATTTTCTCCAGTGGTGCCGTTGCATTAACTTTGACAGCACATCCAGAATGGACGACCGTAAACTCACTGAAACTAGAGACTGCACAATAATGATATATGGGCTTCCCTTTGAGTGAGAAACGTGTCCCCTGATCACTATGCATTAGACCTTTCCTTTCCAACCCCAGAACTTGGCATATGTTGCTTTTACCAGATGTACAATGCTTGCATGTCCTGCATTCTCCAGTGAACAGTGTAAGCACGTGATCCCCCTTTTTAAACTCTGTCACTTCAGATCCAACAGATTCAACAATCCTGAAAATTTAAGCTATTAGTGTAATCACACAAATTGCCATCATCCTTCTTCTCAAAATCTGTTCAAGCCTAAATAGCTTCTGGCAAGATGTAAATGGTGCGAGGGATACAGTACAATAACCTCGTGATAAAGTAAACTTTCTAGTGTCCACTTTATATTTAATTTACGATTAGATTTCAACTCCAAATATTTGTGAATTCCCACATTGTTGGACTAGGATCTTTGAAAGGAATGGGAAAAACGAATAGAACAACTAGTGTCCAAGCACTAGAATATGAACAAAGCAAAGTTGCAGTTAATACCCTGAAGCTTCATGGCCAAATATCCGAGGAAATATGGGCTGCAGAAAAAAAGTCAAACGTGTTAGAATATACATTTGGCCACGGATAAAGATAGTGGAGCAAAATTATTCTACAACGTATGAACTTCCAAACAGATCTAAAGTTAGGTTCTTAAGAAAACAACTCGGTGCCAGTCTGGACTAAGTTAGATTCTTATGAAAAACAACTCGGTGCTAGTCTTAAAGCATGGATTAGATCCACAATCTGCTAGATGATGATTTATCTGGATCGTGTTGAGAAAATAATAAAATTTAGGCAAGTAAAGAAAACATATAGAAAACAGGAGATACAAATATAAGGATATACGGTAAATGAAATGAAGAAGAATAGAGTAAAAGCAAACCTGAGAATCCAGAGCAGAGAGATCGCTTCGGCAAAGAGAGGTAGAGACGACTTTGATCCTAATCTCTTGGGACTGCGGCGGACTTACTTCTACTTCTTCAATCACCAACTCCTCTCCCTGTCCCCATGCTACCGCAGCTGATTTATAGTAATGTATACATATATATATCGCCAAGAGATCAAAGCGAACCATTGAAGTTTAGAGAAGAAAACAGAAAGAAAAGAAAAAGGAAGATACAGAATAATAAAGAAGGTATTATGAATCCAAAAACATCCAAGGAAAGATGGTTCCTTTCTTCTGGGTTTTTAGGTTACAATGCTAAAACATGGGAAGAAGTACCTCTGCAGGTGATTACTTGCTGGGATTGAGAGGACGACAACATTCTGTTGGTGTCTCCTTGCTAAAGTGTAGAATCAGGGGATGATACTTCTGATATCAGCAGAATAGCAAGCAAGAAGCGTTTTTGGTGATAGACTATATACTTAAGTTTAGATAAATACGGAAAAACAACAAATATAACGAGATTTTGAGTTTCGTTTCGCGAAAAATGGTAAAATTATAGTAAACAAGGTAGGTAAGGTGGGACTTGGAAGAGATACCACTGGGTTCCAGCCAACAACCACTCCCCAACTACGGGAACGAGATGTGGGCTTTACTTCAGTCTACGTCTACCTAGTTTTTCACCAACCCGGTTTATAACTTCATGTTTGTTGCTTGAAGGAAGTCGTCTCTCTTTCCTCGCATGTAACCATAAAAACAACTTTATGTTTTGCGAACTGATGTTGCTCTGCTGATCTTATGTAACCAAGGTTAATTTAAATTGATCACTGTATAAATCTAAACATTGAAAGCAACCACATACGGCGACCACCGTCTGCATCTAATCTCGAAAAGAAGGCTTTGCTTTAGTTATAGAACACAGGGTTTGAACTGTATCTCACAAATTTTCTTCTGTTTTCTCTAATTTGCAACAAATCCCTAAAAATCGTAATTTTGCCTCCTTGAGTTGGATAATATTCCAGTTGCTCGGCTTCTTTGCAGATTGTTGATGGCGGTTCTTTGAAGAATTTCATGCAACTTCGTTTTTGACTGGAGTTTTGATGCCTAACGAAATTGCGATTCATTACTACGGAGTTGTTAAGGGTGCGGATGCTACTGTGGCTAGTCTGCCTTGCTTAGCTCTCAAGGTGTGGCTCGTCTAAGGATTAGCTTTGCCAATTGCCATTTTATTTCAGGCATGATCTTGTTAGTGAACTAATAACCAATTCGGTGGAGTTAATCTCTAATTTAAGTGTGAGAAACTTGAAAAAATGAATAAAGCACAAAGTCTGATAACGAGTGACATTTCAAGTAGGGATATGGCAACTCAGACGAGTCATGTAAAGGATTTCTCAGACCTTTAAGTGCCTGAGCAATAACGTTCAAAGCAATAGAAGTAATTTCACGGAAACTTTTTAGCAGAAAGGAACATGGATAAGAAGTAATAATTTTGACATTGAAGGGGCTGATAATGGGGGCTTTGCACATTCAAAGAGTTGCCTGCAAACATCTTTTCTAGACCAGTTTCCTTTCGTTTTCTTCTTATATCTTATTCAAGCACCAAGATTTTAGGGACTTGCTGCAAATAAGAAAAGCTGAGGGATAGATGCAATCAAGGTTAGCAATTAGGGGAAATTACGTTTTGGGTTTTAATTTTCTGAAAATTATTAAAAATATTTTAGTTAATTTAAATTTAAGAAAATAATATTTAATTATATATTAACTGTCAGTCTGTTAGGTAATACTCAACTTTATTTCTTAGTACGTCTAGGTGGTTTAAACTTTAGAAGGTCGTAACAGATCATTTGTGTCATCATCTACAATCTTTAATAATCTCTTTTTTTTTTTATAAGTTACATAATCTTTTGAGGGAGGTTAACCTCTTCCCTAACCTTTTAGAAGGATAGGGTCTTATTATTAAAATGATAATTTTGAGCTTAAAATTAATAATAAGATTGGCGAGTAAATTAGCGCACTGATTTTTTTCTTTATACATGTGGTGTATAAGAACGATCCGATTGTGTATGAGTAATTTATTAGTGTCTAGTACGATAGGATTAAGTGATATTGTCCAATGTGTTGCGTCAAATAAAAAATTCTTAATCACGAGATAATCCAACTTGAGTATTACATGCTGAAAACCAAAAACTTAAACTAAATTTACATCCGAATAAACTCTCCAAAATTCTGTCGAGATCTCCACTGGCCATCTTTTAACGTCTAGCATGTTGCGGTTGTCTTTTACTATTCAAGGTCCAGTGGTTGTTTTGAAGGTGTCCAACTCAGAACCTCTAGTAACAATCCAACCTTAGGTGTCTATATTGTAGCTTTCGTCTTGAAGAGGTACAAGTTGTTGGGCGACAAACACCTGGAATCCTTTATACTGAAGGTGGTCTTATATTTTTGTACTTCAAAATTAGTACATTTAGGATTGTTAAAAGTTACTATTGACGTGCTACAAAGTGCTTGGCATTAGCAATAAGCTTATTAAATTGGTAAAGACAGTTAGCTTTTGTGTGCGGACCATTTTTAAAATCATATGCAACTAAAATTAATATCAATGGTGTTTGATTATGTTTATTATAGGGTTAATTATTAAAAAAAAACAAACTTTACTAAATTTTAATTTTACTATACTTATGCAACCTTTAAAAAGTAGAGTTAAGATGCTTGACTTTTAATTTTCGTCAAAAATAGCCCAACGTTAAATTATCTGTTAATATAGATGATCTGGTAAATTATATCATATTAGTATTTTGGTTAGATTATGTATAAATTTCATTATTTAATTAGTTAAATTTTATAAAAATAACTTAATACTTTTCACATATTTTACTTTATAATCATTTTAAGATTTTGATATTTTTGATTTATTAAATAATAAAATTTATACGTGATCATCTTATAAAGTTTACATCTTTACTCCATGATTTTGGTGCAACTTAAGTAATTGGTTGTTTGATAAGGTAACATCTGTAGAACCACGACAGAAACCCAGAAGACCATCCTAACGTGAATATAATGAATAGCTGCAGACAGTAACCTGATTCTGATTGCGTCGCCATCCATCTGACCCAGTAGCATCACACATACTTGTGGTCCCATCACCGAAGTAGGCCCTTGGCCCCCTTGCTATGGTGAATCCTGAGCCCATTGATGATTACGTCGGTTGCCCGCGTAGGGTATACCAACATTCATGCAAACAAGTTCCAGGAACGTACAAACGTGGTACGTGTAAGAGGCATCCAACACCAGTAATGTGAATGTTTGCACCACAACCATCGATAGCAGTGAAACCACTTGTGAGAAGGGGTCTTTGAAGGGTGATGGTCATGTCCCTTTTGAAAGTGATCCACAGTTTTTGTTTGATCATGGAAGCTCCATATGTCAGAGACCTTGTTGGGGGGTTCAAGAAATCGTCGCTAGGATCAGTGACCGTAACGCACTAAACCTCTCCAATGTTGTTATTAATCTTCCCAGCATACCTAACAGAACAAGTGGCAACTTGGTGTCGACGTCTCCTTCGCCATCTTTGATCAGTTGAATTGGGATTGAAGCTTGAGTAAGACAGCTGATACAACATAAACAATGTGCCAAATGTATTCTACTCTAGTGATTGAAAGTGCATTCTTTCTCGTAAACCATAAACGAATCAAGAAGGAAGCCACCATGCACATGTTTAATGTTGGTTGTATTCTAGTTTGTCTCATCGTTTAAAAAAACAAAAAAAAAAAAGAGATACGGATGTGAACAAACTGTTTATACAAGCAAAGAACTAACTGTTAATGCAATGTTTCCGAGAAGAAGCAAGTTGTTAACTTAGGGGCGTTTGGTTCCACTTTTGCTTTTCTGTTGTTTTTGGTTTCTATTTCTTATTTTTGGTTTTTGTTTTTTTTTTAAAAATAAAAACTTGTTTAGTTGAAATTTGTAATATGAAAACTGAAAATAAAAACCTATTTGGTTGAAATTTCTAATAAATTCATTATTATTATTATTATTATTATTTATTGTTAATAATAATATTATTATTAATTATTGTTATAAATTTTCTACTTACC
>JANSVA010000008.1:8795621-8805875 GCA_025504915.1 Erythroxylum reticulatum | reverse complement strand
TTATTATTATTATTATTAAGTTATTTTTATTCTTATTAATTTTATTTTTATTAATTTTATTATTATATTATTAAACTCATTATCATCATCATCATCATTATTATTATTATTAAGTTATTCTTATTCTTTATTAATTTATTTTTATTATTTTTATTTATTATTATTATTAATAATTTTTAATAAGTTATTATTATTACTACTAATATTATTATTATTATTATTTTCGAGATAGAAACCAGGGATATGTTAATTTTCTGTTGAAGAAATCACGTTATCAAAATTCAGAGAAACGATGTTTTCTAGTTTATATAAAACTGTTGTAGTTTTTTTATTTTTAGAAACAAAAAATCGTAACAGAGTAAATCAAACACGTTTTACTTACCTTATTTTTTTTTACAAAAACAATAACAAAGAACAGAAGAAAAAAAAAAGCATAAACAAACATCCCCTTAAGTTAATAAGATGAATTCATAATCAATAAAGAAAATGGACTCGCGTAATTAGAATCCTCTGCATTTCCCCTGTTTCACAAGCACACATTAAACAAATTGCGTATGGGCTCTTCACAATATGCGTTTGAAGTTCATTAAGGATCTTGTTATATCTGTTGTGTTTTTTAGTTGCAATTTTATTTTTATGTTTATTTTTTTAAGTTCGGTAAAAAATGTGTATTTAATTTTTTAATTCTCAATTTTTGTCTTACTTTCTTTCAATGTTTGTAACTTATTAAAATCATTGTTCTCATTTCTTCATAGTATAATTTACTATTAACTAAATATATAGTCTTTATTTATTAATAAAATATGTAATTTAATAATATAATTTATTTAATTGTTTTAATTTTCACATTAATAATTATTTTGTACATACATTTAAATTTGAAATATTTTAAAATGCATAAATTTCAAGCGAATTTAACTTTAATAAAACAATATTAATTTAGAAATAATTGTTACTTATTTAATTATTTATTTCTTAAAATCAATTCAACTAATAACTTTTCTATGATATTTAATTATTATCAATAATAAGAATATACATTAACAACTAAACCAATTTTTATTTAAAAAATAAATTAAAATCAAAACCAAAAATACAAAAGAAAACCAGATACAGATAGCTCCTTGGTTTTCCAAATAAGAAGATCCAAATAACAAATAAAACCTACCTTAGAAAAATAACTAGCAACAAATAAAGCTCCAGAGTTGTACGAAGCACGGCATGGTGAAGTGCAAAATTGTTTCTTCTACGACCCTAACTGCACGGGTACATATGGTCATGAACTTGACTTGGAACATACATCCTTCAGAATCTTGTCCTTTCTCATGACATGGACTCATTTTCAATTTAGACACATTATTAATTAGATGTGTAGCCTCTGACCTAAACATATATCTGCATTTCCCCTCAAATCTTAAGCTTGATTCTAACAGGCACAAATCATAAGGAGCTATACAAAAGAATGGGCCACTGGCACGGCCATGACATTGGCACCACCTAGGTATGAGACTATCGATTAAGAAGTTAACCAAAATCAGGAACCAGAACAACATGAATACAAAAGAAAATGAACAACAACAACTAAAGAGCTGCATCTTTCTAAATTATCTGCATTTACTATTCGATCAAAACATTATGGTTTCTAGAGATTCATTGATTTATAGTTTTCTCCACATATTTATGATGCCATCAGCAAATGACTTCAAGTTTCCCCACAGAGTTGATTTCTTCTGAAGTTCTGCATCTTTGCCCCCTCTTTCATATATGTCTCTGGAAAACACACGTAAGTTGCTTCAATATCAGGGTAACAGAAGATATAAAGGTACAAAAAAGATAGAAAATGGATATTTAACTCAAAAGTTCTCACATTATTGCAATTGCCATTTTAACTTAAAGTTGCAAACACCATGGCCGTATGATTTCAAACTACTTGGGTTTTAACTCCAGAGCCAGAATAATTTCACTAGCATCAGCTAATCGTTTGTAATAAACATATGCACAGTATGTAACACTATAGATACTTATGTCAAATTCTCTAATTTTACTTTCCTCAACCCCTCTCATAATGTCCCACGTCACAACCAATAATAGTTGCTTCGGGAGGTTTTATGGGGTTAATTGGCATTAGAAAGATAAGAGACACGGGGCCTTTGTTACAGTTGGATAGAACAACATAATTAAAATAGCTATTCTAGCACCGGATGCAGTTATAATAGTGCTTTTTTATTAGCTATGCATCCAACAACAGAGGCAGCTATCTGATGAAAAGACATAACGGAGTCTCCTATTAGTTTTTCATGGATACATTTTGTTTCCACGTCTAACCATGGAGAAAAGCCACATTTAATAAAACTTTTTACATTTTAAGCAGGAGTTTTCAGCCCTCAGTCTCACAAACAGCACATGCTTCTGCAAATAGTTTGAAAGATGCCCACTTGATTATTAAGGAACAGAACTGTGAAGTTTGACTAAACTTTTAATTTCATAGATTATCTATTTTATTTAGGTTCCTTATGTTCATTAGTAGGTTCAAGTTAATCTCTACCAATTTGGAATAGAGTTGCAGTTAAATTACATTGTCAATGCCTGTTAACAAGTCTTGCATTACGTTATGGAGAAGGTTGAGGACTTTTCTAATGAATTCTGATTTTCTTTTTCCAAACTGTGAAGCTTTCTATTCTCCAAGAGTTGTTACTAGATTAGAAGCAATCATTTTTTTCTTAATTTCAGCCCTAAATTCTTCTCTTACTTCCAGTACTAAATCCAAAGTTCCAGAAACCCATATTTTCAATTTACTCTTCTATAAATCCTACATCATACATAACATGGGTGAGCAAAACGAAACATCAAAATACCATACCCTCAGTTGAATGCATTCCAAAAGTTTTCTACTTCAAAATCCAAACAAAAAGATCATAGGATGATGACAACATGATTAGCGGCAGTAGCAGCAAAATAATAAAAACAGAAATGGCCACTATCATACTATCACACCAAAGAAACAAAGTTACCTCTGAGAGATCTTATCCTCATGAGTTGACTGTTTGTTATCTACCAAATTTTCAGAATCAGAGAGCTTTGGGTCATCCTTTGCTTTCTCAATGTATTCACGAGAAATATTCTTAGTTTCATCCTCAATAACATGAGAAAAACCAATTTGAGTTTTCTCTTTTGTAGAATCATCTAATTTCAGAAGGTGATTATCATCTATATTCTTTTTCTGTGATTGACTACTCCTTGAAGAAAAGTCAGTATTGTCATTACATGCTTCCTTCTCACTACTCGTTGAAGAAAAGTTAGTATTGTCATTACAAGCTTCCTTCTCTTCTCCACCTTCAAGTATTTCGGAGAATGGACTCACGCTCTTTTTATTTCCTTCCTGCAAATTAAATGAGTTGCAACAAGATCAGAATCATGCTTCCCACATTGACACAGAGCAAAAGGGTACATTGCAACCAGTTAAAAAGCAAAAATGAACAAAATGGTTTACTTCAACAATTACATACACAAAAGTGAAATTTAAGGTTATGAGAAAATAGAATAATTCTTCCCATCAAGGCATATTGTCTTACGAAATGTAGGGAATTGAGTGCATGATGAATCAATATTTCTTAAACTAGATTTAGAGGTAAATTTAGTGTCTACTGACTCTATTTCTTCTTGACTTCATTTTTCTAGGTTTATTAAAAATGCAGAAACCTACGATTCTTGAAGTCTCTTCAAGCAACGTCTTTTCAGAACTTTGCAAATCTTCCACTACTTCCAAATCAGTGTCCTTGCTATCCCCCACTTCTGTGACATTAGAAGTGGGTGAATCTAATTGAGTTCTGGCATCCACTGTCTCTCTGTTGGTTTCAACTTCAGTCAACAATTTGCTCTTCTCAATGAGATCCTTTTCTAAGTTCTCTTTTCTACCCTTGGAAGAAGACATTTTAGATATGTACTCTAGTTCTTGAAGAATCTGCCTTAAAAAATAAAAGCCTCCACCAACTTCTTTAAGTGTATCAGTGACGGACGGAAACCTTCCACCATGCTTTTCTCTGTACCTGACAGAATATAACTCAGGATAACATTATCCTATACATTGTGTAAGTATCTTCTTTAAGCATTCCTTGTATCCAAAGTGAGCATAACATTCCAATATATATAAAAGAGAAATTAGGAAGGAAAGGAGAAAGAGGCAATCTCAGATATGATCAAACACTACCCCTATGGTATTGATGTTTCAATCAAAAGCCCCTATGATATGAATTTAGCTTTCTAAGTCCCTATAGTTTGTTAGTTTTGGTTTTACTTATGATTTGTTTAATAGAAACAGAGATCTTTTTGGCACCATTTTACATGAAGGATCCAAAACTAAATTGATGTCATAGGGAGTTTTGTTGAAAGCACAGATACTATAATGGGCAAGGCGCATTTGATGCAGAGATATAAATATTTATTTTCCCTGAGACACACACTACATCTTGTATATTTAAGGATGACTAAAGTTTATATTTTCACGTCCCCCAAAACTCCATCGTCGTAGAAGGGCACAAAGGTACAATCTTTAGTCCAAGACTCCAAGTTAACATCTCAAGTCCATAAGCTGAAATCTTTAGTAGTTAACAAGTTTGCACTTGAAATTTTCACTTGACAACACATATGCATATAGATGTAAATCCCATGAACATCAACAAGAGGATAGATAAACCTGTATTGAAATTTACCAGCTAGAATATTTAAACCCTAATAGACGTAAGAAAATCAAAATTTGTTCTTTTGATACTGAAGTCAATCCAAAGAATATATGCTGAATTAATTTTCTCCTAAAATTCTCTGATTAAGGATTCCAAAACCAAGTAAAAAAATTGAGCCCTTTTTCAAAGAAGTGCAGTGCTTTCCGAGACGTGATGCAGTAAGGCAAGTAGCTGAAGCGTTTACATGCTTGTCAACAAAAACAACATTCTCATACGACTGTTGTACCAAGAAAAACTAAAAGAGATTATTTACTTGTTGACATAAGACTCCACCATAACTCGCCTTTCAGCTTTTGGAATCTTCTTAGAACCCTTTTCACGAACTCTTCGTATTTCAGATGAAACAGCAGCAGCAGTTGACCATCTATGCTGTTGAAGATTTACTGCACCATTCACCTTGCTGGGAACTGCCAAGGATCAAAAAATGACAATTGATTTCACAATAAATCATAAAAACCACAACTTGAAGTTGGAATAGCTGTTTAAGTAAGCAGAGAAGAAGTTTGTAACTTACAAAAAATGGTGAAACGAGGAAACCGTCTTCTTCTCATCAAAAGAAACATCTTGATTGATTGATTATAGCCCAAATCAATCGATTTCAACCTCTACTTCCAATTTCATACTCAATCTCAACAACAACACCAACATAGAGAAAGAGAAAGTGAGAGAGCTGGCAGGGTTGGACAGTGAGAGGAAAAGACTCAATAGGAGGGAGCCTGTGAAGAGGGTTTTATAATTATTTAGGGTTTTTGCTTATATGTATATTATATAAATTGTATTAAATTTTAATTAATTGGTGCCAAAAATATTTTTAAAATATATAATTTTGGATTTAGTGAAATGGTTAAAAATTATTTATATTATATATTGTGAGATTTTTTAAAAGAAAATGTATAAAAATATTCTTTATTTGTGATAGATAAAGTGTTGTATACAGTTTTTTTTTATGTTTGTTAAAGGAAAAATAGTTAATTTTTATTAAAAATTTAAAAATATACATATATCAATGATTATTTGTTGAAATATTTCTTCTATTTTATTTTTGTATATAAAATTACCATAATTATTTATTAAGATAATTTATTCATTAATTAATTTTAAATAAAAAAGTAAACATATATAATTCAAATCACTAATAATGTTAATTTTAAATTCAGGCATACCCACCCAACACTTCTAACTTTTTCAATGCAAAATTAAAAATACAAGTATAGTATTTAACAAAAATTTGAACCAGGCAACATACTTTTTGTGTTTTATTATGTAAAAATTGGATTCTACCTTCCAATACATCTATTAATTAACAATTCATTCAAATTCTATTGGATAATATATATTAAATGAATCAAATTAAAATAAAAATGATTTCCACTTATTAAAAGATGCTAACATTTAATTATAAATTTGTTAAAAATATATAAATTAATTTAACATAATCATATAAACTTTTTTTATAAAATTAAATATTAAGGGAAAGGATTTTGTCTCTTCCTTTACAACAATGGCCTTCCTTTTGGAGTTACTATTCTTCCTATACATCACAATGATCTTTACTTGTCTATTGTGGTATTTTTTTTATTTCTACTGCAAAATAAGATAAAATGAGAGATTGTGATTTAAGGGAATAACCTAAATTAATAAGTTTTTTGCAAAATTGGAAGTTAAACCTTGTAAGTCGTTCACTCTTTCACCTCACAATGGCGGTGGAAGACTCCACACTTTTCATGTAACTCACCTTTTTTTATTTTTTGAAACAAAATTTTAATAAGCTTCATTTTCTATTGAATGTTTGTTGCTGCATCAATCAGTTTGTTTTTAGTTTTATAGGGTGGGGCTCTGATCACTTGAATTGGTTTTTACATTTAGCTTAATGCTTCTTTTGGGCAACCTTGGGAATTCATAATGTGGTTAGCAATATTCAGGTTCAACTATAGGAGATCAAAGATTCTCATTTTCATTTGCTCATTGTTTCCTAAAAGGCCGACTCTTTCGAATTGAACTTAAAATTTGAGGAGGCTCAAAATGTTGTTTTATCAGTTCTTGGCCATAGAAGTGTTCCTCGCACCGGTTATTATTTGCTTGATGTGGTGGTGAGTTGTATCCTTTCTTGGTACGTCTCTCCATGCTGTTTATTATCATAAATAAGAAATCTCGAGTTGTCTCAATTAACTTCTTTAATGGTGATAAGAAATAATGAGGCATGACAGAAGCAACCTACATGTAGCATTAAAGTAATATGTTGTTTTTCAATTAACCTGTCAAAGTTCTCTCTTTTCTTGATTTGTTCAAGTGATTATCTCAAACATGAAGCATCACTTTCAAAATTTTAACAAGTTCCTAGATCTTTTCTTTGTTCTTTTGTAACGAGATTTAAAAATATTGTCAAGTTTTCTTTTTTATCCTTTAATGCTTAGAGAATCATATGGAGAAGATAATGCAGATATAGAGGTAGAAATTTCTCCTGATGGTGCTGTGATGAGTACGAGGATAGCTTTATTGCTGATGTTGATCTGGATATTGCCCCCTCTTCTGCTGCCGGTGGTCGAGGTTCTTTTTCTATCTTCATATGTTATAGTTTTATACTATATGAACAAAAGAAAAACTAATTTTGATTGCCTTTTCTGGACTAGTGGAAGATGTATCCTCAAGATTCAGTTCTTCATTTTCCCTTTTAGAATTTTGTAATTGGTTGTGTATACTCTAACATACTTTGCATCTTGAAATGCTATAAAGACATTGTAGGAATTGGGTATTTGTAATTTGATCTCTGATAGTACCACCAATACATTTCTCCATTTGTTACTATTGATTGTAATTCTAGTTACATGGTCCTCTGAGATCCAAAATGATTATTATAATTAGTGTGAAGAAGAGTGTCAGCTTGTTTTCAATTTGTAATTTCTATTACAGATACATTTATCACTAGCTGTCCTTATTATCAATGTAACAAATTTCTCATCATTGTTGTAACAGAACTGTAACAGAATTATATATATATACAACCCCGCCCACTGTAAGGGTAAGGAGGTTCATTCATTATCTTACATGGTATTAGACCAGTTGATCCTCCTATCTTTTTCGGTTCTTTGCTATTCTTTCTCTCTTCCCTTTACATTCCGCTTCTCTACAATGACCCTCTCAACTCCAACTTCTTCTAACACCACTCTGATCTCTTCCTCCTCTACCTTTCATGTTAATATCATTGATTTTGTTCCTGAAAAACTTGATATGACCAACTACCTTATCTAGTCTTATTTGTTTCATCCAGTTTTAGACATTTATAATCTGGTTGATCATATTTCTCATCCTACTTCTCCACCTTCAGAATACATTTCTAATCATTCTACCATAAATAAGGTTCCCAATCCTGCATACCACACTTGGCAAAAATTGAATTGTCTTATTCTCGGCTGGATGAATGCCACTATTAAACATGAAATACTCCCTCTTCTCTATCACTAAAAGACAGCTTTTGAAGTCTAGCATACATTTGAATCTCATTTTCTTGACTTCTCCATAGCACGAGAAATGCAAATGAAAATAGCTCTTGATGATTTAAAGAAAAATAATCTTTCTATTGACCTATACTTTCATAAATTCAAAGAACTTTCTGATGCTTTGTTGGCTATTACCATCCTTTAACTGAAAGGGAACAAGTGCATCGCTTCCTTCTTGGTTTACCTATAAGCTATGAATCTCTCATCACTATTATCTCCAACTAGAAACCTACACCAAACTTCGCAAAATTATGGACAATGCTTCTGTGTCATGAAGCTCGACTTGAACATCTTGACTCCATCAACTCACCTCCCTCAACTCAGACTGCCCTTGTTACTTCTCAATCTTCCTTTTCTATTGGAAATAGTTATGTGTCTTCTTTCTCGCGCAGTGGCAATTATGGGGGTAATCATTGGCGTAATGGTGGTCATAGTGGCCGTGGTAAAAATGGTCGACGCCAGTACTCCTCCTTCTTTAATTCTAGATTTAACTCATCATACTGGTCTTCTTCTCCTGGAAGAAGTCATGTCATTCTTAGTCCATTTCCTTTATTTCCTACTATTGGATCTTCATCTTAATTTCATGGGACTTGCTTCTTATATGGACTCCCTGGTTATATAGCTGCTACTTGTCCTTATTGCAATAGCAACACACCTCTCTGTAGTCAATTTGTAGGCTTATCGGTCTCTAATTCTTTTGATCCCTCTTACTACATAGACATAGGGGAAATAACTCACATGGTCAATGACTCTGGTATGGAATCATCCTTCTCTCTTTACTACAGGTCTATATGTATAATTGTGGATGATGTTTCAATTCTTTTTGTCAAATCCATTGGTTATAGACAACTTCACTGCTCTAATCATACTTTCTACTTTCCTTGCACTCTGCATGTTCCTCGTTTAGCTAAGAATTTAATATCTGTTAGACAATTGCATCTGACAACAATTGTTTCTTTGAATTTTATGCCTGGGGTTTTGTTATCAAGTATGCAAAGACAGGGTAGGAGATTCTTTGTTACCCCAGTGATAGCCCACTCTAGCCCCGGTTTCCATCCTCACCAAGCTTAACTGGACATCACGCCTTGCAATCTTCATCATTTGATATTTGGCATATTCGTTCGGGTCATCCATACGCTCCCACTGCTCCACTTGTCTCAAGTCTAAGGCCTGTCATTGACCCTTTTTTTATCGAACCACTTTTAGTACGAATTTTGTGGAATTAATTCACCGTGATGTATGGATATCAACACTTTCTTCTGTCATTGGCTATAAATATTATATTTTTTGGATAATTACTCTCGTTTCAACTGGATTTATCCGATGATACATAAATATTATTCCCTACAGTGCTTTGTTACTCTTAAGCAACATGTTGAACGCTTATGTTCCACCACTATTAAGTTTTTTTCACTTAGACAATGGTGGTGAATTTATCAGTCACCATTTTCAATAATATCTTGCTTCCTGAGTCATTTTCTTTCAATCTTCGTGCCCCTATACACCACAACAGATTGGTGTTGCTGAGTAATCTCCAGCTAACGTCTATGTTCTTCAGCCCCCCGTATGTGAGTTTTCAGTGTATATTTTATGGGTCTCTGTTCTGTAACATTCTTTTGGCTAATGGTGTATGCGTTTTTAACGAAGGCAGCCTTGGGATAGTCTTCTTTTGTGTCAGTCAAGTATGGAGGTTGCTTTTAGAGAAACGATATGTTGGCGTGCTTCCATCTCCTACTTTCTTCTTCATATCCAGCTGTTAACGTGTCTCTCTTAGATGGCTACGTTGTCTCTTATGTGTGGAAGGGTGGCGTAATTCCTGGAGAGCTTGTGTGAAGGGTGCGTTGTTTGAATGAATTTTTTTCTTCTCTCCAATCTACACGCCACCAGCTGTTTATTGTATTTTCTCTTGGTGTCTGCATCTGTTTTCTTCCCTTCATTGTTTGCGCCGCCACTAGCTGTTGCTATTTGTTTCTTTCCTATTCAATCTCCACGCCTCTCTCTCATTGGTTTTATGTCTT
>JANSVA010000008.1:8768348-8791704 GCA_025504915.1 Erythroxylum reticulatum | reverse complement strand
AGTTTGGCATGCCAAATGTTGACATCATTCCTAGAAAGCTGAGTAGTAAAGATTTTAGGATGAGAATTGAGTCCAGAGGTAAATTGAGGTGAGGAGGACTGTTTTGAGGACTTCGGATGAGAAATGTGGTGATTTTGAGGTGGAACATCAAGGCTGTAAAGGCCATCCCGCAGCATCCCCTTGAGAAGAACTTTCCCTGTGTCCTTGTCCTTGAACAAACATAATTTGTCAGAAAATTCCACATTAATCTTGTTATCACTTGTGATCTTAGAAATGCTTAATAAATTTTTAGTGATACTTGGAACATGTAACATTTGATGTAAAACAAGTGGTGTGTGTTTATTGTTTTGGAACTGAATGTAAGAGGAACCAATATGTGTAATAGGGAGAGAATTTCCATTACCTATAGTGAGATGATCATTACCAGCATAATCTGAGCTAATGGAAAGATTGTTTAGGTCAGCAGGAACATGATTTGTGGCTTCAGAATCAACATACCAGGTAGAATTGTTAGGTTGTTCAAAACTAGTGTTTGATTGATGAGCTAGAAAAAATTGTGGTGAGCCATTGTGTGATGAAAGTTGCCCATTGTTTTGAGTATGAGACTGATTCTTCCATTGCTGATTTCCATTCCAGGTTTGATCAAAACGTTTGTAGCAGCGGAGAGTATCATGACCAGGCTTTTGGCACAACTGGTAGTAGAGTATGTTTGCACCATGCGATCGACCTCCTCTGCCTCGACCACCTCTTCCTCTAAAGGTATGACGATTTCCTTGATTGCGATTTTGTGGTTGATTTCTGTTAATTGAAGTAAAATTTGCAGAAGGAGAGAAAATATTGATAGTTTGAGAAGCTGCATTTAGCTGTTCAAGTCTAGTTTCATGCATCATTAGACTGTATTGCACTTCCTGTAGAGTTGAGTTCTTCATTGTGTGGATTAAAAGAGCCACTACTGAATCATACTCATGCCCCAAACCATTTAAGGCACTTAGAATTAATTCATGATCAGGAACAGCATGTCCTGCAACTATAAGAGAGTCTCCAATTGTTTTTATCTTCTGAATATAATCTGAAATAGTTTGAGAACCTTTTTGAATAGTTGATAATTGTTGTTTTAGCTGCAGAACCCCCCGAACCATTGATGTCTGGGCATATAAGCTTTCCAATATTTTCCAGCATTCAAGAGAAGATATAGACTGATTTACCTGGCCAACTACATCCTCACCTATTGTGGAAAGTAACCAGCAGAGAAGTAATTGATCTAATATGCACCACAGTCGATAGTCAGGATTTGCCACAAGCTGAGGAGCTTCTGTGGAAGATGAACCAGGTTCTGTGATGAATTGTGGTAGTGTGGAAATTTCAGAAGAAATGTAGTCTTCTAGTTCAAGAGCCCTGATTGTTGCTAGCACTTGTGCTCTTCAGTTGATGAAGTTATTTCTGTCTAACTTGATGGGTAAATTGAAGTTTAGTGTTTTTGCCAAAGATGAAAAATCTAATAGAGGTGTGCTGCAAGACTGTTGAATATGGGTGGAGGTAGAGGATGAAGATTCATGAGCCATTTGACGTTAGTCAGTGATGTGGCACATCACTGATATCATGAAGTTGTATACAATGAAGAAAGTAAAGCAAAGAGAAACCGAATTGTAATGAATTTTCTTTGATTGCTATTTTTGTGTTTGCTGTAAGAACATTATATACAAATATATTCTAGATTCTAGACTATTCAGTACAACGGAATGTACAACATGAAAAGATTTGTTAAGTACAGCTGGAAGGTGGTTGAGAGGCAGAAGTTCCACTGTTAACAGATATAGAGAAGATTGTGGTGAGCTTGGACGGTAAGGTGACAGATGGGCTTGGAGCTAAAAGACCTGGCCCATTACAAGAAACTGTACAGGGCTTGACCAACGAAGATGAACCCTTAACACTTCCAAGTGCATTGGTACAAAAACTGCAGTTTCTTTTCATTTCTTTCTTATGGCTGTCGGTCGATTATTCATGTACAAGGTGTGGCTGATGCAGTAAGAATATGCCCACCAAATTCTCGGCTTGCGCATGAGATTGAGTTGCTTGAGGTTCATTAATCGATTAAGTTAAGATTTGCACCATCACATTCAGAGGATATATATTTATGAAAATCATGTTCCCGTAGCATATGAAACAAAGCATCGTAAAGCATATTGCGCATCATATATTATCTATGGGAGAAGATTGAAGAATCCAAAAACACTCCCGTGGCAAGATGGGATTTTTTTTTTCATTATGCTTGTATAAAGCAGCTGAGTGGAGGCAAGTATTAACTGGATGTTTTCTTTCTGTAATTGCACACTATTAAAAACTATAACCATTGAAAGAGATGTGATCAAATGAAGCTCTGCTGAACCGAACGTTTCTAGAAAGAAAATTCACTACCTGGAAAATAATCCACTTATGTTAAAAATGATGATAATAAAGAAACTTTTTTATAAGATTTAAGAATTAAGGGTTCCTACAAGAGAAAAAAAGAAAGGAAAGAAAATAGTTTCTTATTGTTACGAATGTTAATATCACTCCAAAATCCTAATCCTCTTGGGCAATGAAGCAGGGATGACCCGGTAAAAACAGATGTGATACTACTTTTCATGTCACTGCAGTTAGACTTGGATGTTGGATCATCTTGGGTTTGATTGTATTGTATTGTATTGCGTAGGTTTTTTCTTAAGGGGAGGACAGGATAAGGTGATGAGAAGAAACGTCGTCTCCAAGTTGAAAGAAAAGAAAACGAAAATAAGAAGAAGGAATATCATGCATGCAGATCTACGTGTCAACAATGTTGCCTTACTATCTTCCAAGTGTCCCACATGAGTCCAAAGCTGTTTTGGCCAATTTAAGCCGTAACACCTCCACTTCTCATCCATGCAACAAACCACCATCAACTCTCTCTCTGTCTCTCATCAAAACAACTAAAGGTATCATCCATTCAGATTAAGTGAGAAATTTCACACCTCTACTATATCCATACACAGAAGAAGAAGAAGAAGCAGAAGAAAGGGGTTACTCAGAAACCAAGACCAAGATGCCACCACCTCGAAGACATGCTTTTGGGAGGGCGGATGAGGTCACTCACCCTGACTCCATGAGAGCTGCTCTGGCAGAATTCGTGTCCACTTTCATATTTGTCTTTGCAGGGGAAGGCTCTGTTCTTGCTCTTGGTAGTATATCAATCAGATTTTAATATTTCCCGTGTGCATATAATCGCCTTTCCTTCTACTCAGAATTATGATGGCATGTGTTGGTCAAATATGCAGACAAGTTGTACAAGGAAGGTGGACCACCTGCATCTGAGCTTGTAACGGTAGCGCTTGCGCATGGATTGGCATTGTTTGCAGCAGTGGCAGCCAGCATTAACATATCGGGCGGACATGTCAACCCAGCAGTTACTTTTGGTTCTCTTGTTGGAGGAAGGATTTCAGTTGTCCGAGCTTTCTTATACTGGGTTGCTCAGCTTCTTGGTGCTATAGTAGCTTCTCTCTTGTTGAGGCTTGACACCAATGGCATGGTAAGAAAGCATCATATAACAAATGGCTTGTCGTCATATGCTTATGTAACTTCTTCTTTAATCAGTTTGCATTGTGGTGTTGGTTTTGGCAGAGACCTGTGGGGTTCCACGTGGCATCTGGGGTTGGTGAGATACATGGACTGCTTCTGGAGATTACAATGACTTTTGGGCTGGTTTACACCGTCTATGCAACAGCGATAGATCCCAAGAGAGGTAGCCTGGGGATCATTGCACCTCTGGCAATCGGGTTCATACTCGGAGCAAATATGTTTGTGGGTGGGCCATTCGATGGAGCCTCAATGAACCCAGCAAGAGCTTTTGGTCCTGCGCTTGTTGGATGGAGATGGAGGAACCACTGGATATATTGGGTTGGTCCATTTATTGGAGGTGGCTTGGCTGCCCTCATCTATGAATATATGATCATTCCAATAGAGCCTCCTCACCACACCCACCAGCCCTTAGCGCCTGAAGATTATTAGTCCCCGTCTCATCAAATTGCACACGTTCGTGTGTCCCATCTTTATCTTGTCTTGTATCTTAATGTTTTGTATGCAAACCAGTTCCTCCTTTTGTTTCCATGTCTGTGTTTCTGCAAAGTAAAGACGCTTGTGAGTGTCTGTTTATTTCCTCGAGAGTTGCCTTGGCTTTTTTGCAATGATGGTGAAAAATCACAAATAAAAAATTATAAATTATATCCTCCTCTTTCTTCAGTCCATTTTCCTGCTGCTTGTTGAGTTGCTTATAAGCATAAAGAAACATAGGGTATTAGCCAAGATCAGAATGCAATTTATAACAATGCCCGATGTATCTTGTGCGTTCTGGTATAGTTATATACCAGGGAGTCGCATGTTTATGCTACAATACTGAATTCTTGCCATCCACCCATATGACCCTGTATAAAATCTTGCCAAAAGGAAAGGAAAAGAGTTGAGCATCAACTCTAAAGTAATTTCTTAAACACAGAGATTTGTGTATTGAGTAGAGCAACCAATTAGTCATATTAAGAATGGTGATTGTGTTTACTAGCTATAAACGCTTATAAAATCTAGCCACCCAGGGAGCAAGTTCAGTGTTATGAGGTGCTCTTGGATTGGAGGCATAATAATCAGACCAATAGCATGGAGAAAGCCTATCAGCAAGTTTTCCACCAGAATAAACACAAAATGGCAGCCAATTCTCTCCTCCATTCATCCTCCTCTTTCTTTCTCTTGGATAAGCTAATGGTGCCTGGATGTACCTGTTTTGATAACACATAAATTCAGATCCTGCGTAGAAGTACTATGAAAACCGACCATAGCATCCATATAATGCAATCTGCTAAGTCTCTTCCAAAACTTAATTTCAGATGTCCCATCAATGAAATGGTCCATACTCTACTCGTGTATTTCCTCATCGTACAACATGTTTTCTCTTACAGATACAACAAAGCATCTTCCTCATATCCGTATGCTACAACATTTATCCCGTTGCTCAAGGCTAAAGTATATTCTTCCCACAACATGGATTCTATGTTGACATGTCTTGAGAAAACTAATTAAACTCCAACTAATAAGTCTTTCTATAGCTCTCCACCCTATTTCTTTTCTTGTTTCAGCGCCACAAGACACTAGCCACCTTAACAATGGTAAGTCGTGTGAAAGACATGAATATACCTGATACCATCAAGCACAGCGTCCCAACAAAAATGCGTATGACCAAATACATGGCATGCAGAAGCACTCCCCTCGGTTCCATGTATTGATCTTAGTCGAACCTCAAGAAAATCTGAACCAATGATTTTTGGAAGATTTGGATAAAACAACATCCTCTTTTCTGGGCATAGTTCTTGTCTGTGTCAAGAGGAAAATGATGAATAATCAGAATCACCAGATTGTGATTCCTCGAAAATGTACTACAAATGTTAACTAATGACTAATAGAATTTTGCACTGGAACTCCCTGTAGTAAATATACATAATTCTTTTGTAATCATATATTTCCAGTTTCCTATAGTGATGTGTCCCCTTTTATAATGGATTATTCTCCCCTTACTTTACTGTCCATGCCGTTATCTGCATGCTCTTTGATCATTAACACAGCAGTTAAGGTGCGTATATACTTACTCCTACAATATGATAAAAATAAAGTAACAGGAAAAAATGCTTAAACTACTATGATATGAAATTCTTGGATGAAATATATGAGAAGAACAAATACAGAAAATGAAAATAATCCCTGACTAATAATGCAAGCAATGGAATAGCAAACACGAAAACATTTCAAGAAGGCGCTAGTAATGAGTAGATCAAACCCAAAATTGAAGCCAACAAACCTAGGAACAAAGTGCGAGAATGTTATAATTTGACTGCATGCTCTCTGTATCAGCTTGATTTCATTCTCATTTACTTCATTCATTGCGTCAAAGTACAAAGCAAGGGACATATCTCCATTAGAAAGTATTCCGGGCCACTTGCATGCATGAAAATCCTTGCAAGCTTAAACATACAACATTCCAGACTTTAGAAATCAGGCATCATTGTCCTATTTAACTTGAGATAAACAAAATCTGTAAGGACAAACATCTAACGAGCATAATGATTAAATGACGGAAAATTAGTACTGTTAGAAACTTGGTTAATTACCACACCAACTAGAAAATTCAATTGTTGGTCACCAAAGAGGTCCAAGTAAACCACCAAATCAGCCAGTTCTGGTCAAACTGGTTAGAGTGATCAACCTGGACTTGTCCAAATGGAAAACAAAATCTAAAAATGCACATACTTATTTGTTGAGCAACATTGTTTTGCAATCCAAGATATCATCAGTTTAATCTCGGGATAACCTTATTGACCATTTACAAATTAGCTTATCAGATATGAAAATACTAGAACTAAATTAGCCTTGTCACAAGATTGACAGATAAAGTATAATAGAATTGCTACTGATGGTTACACTACTAGAAAAGATAAACCTAGATCAGCTTGAGCTGGTTTTGGCCTAGGAAGTAGCCACATAAAAAGTGCACAAGAAAGAAAACCTCAAAAAAAAAAGGAAGCCTTGGTAATCACTGTCTGTATTTGCAAATGTTAAATCTCTGGAAAAAGAAAACAGAGAAATAACAACAGGTATAATAGCTTTTTTTTCCTCCTATGATTCTGCTATGATAATCCAGTCCTTAACAATGGGCAAACAACTGATTATGTTTGGCTTGTTTTGTGCGCATAATTACTACCACATATTCATTCACTTGAAAACGGGAGGGAAAATAATTCTAGTAAACTTCGACCACAAAAATAAGCGTATCCACAATGCATCCAAATTCAGAAAATGCACACATTAAAATGTACTAGAATCACAAGAAAGTAATAATAAATGGAGAACTTTCATGCTTTCTGGCTAATATGTACAACTCATTGTTCTTGAGCATGATGTGAGAGATCCAGGAAGCAATTCAAAATAGTTCAACATTTTCATCCTTATTATGAACCGTGGTAGTGTGAATATAATGAGGGCTGGATGCTTTAGCTAGTTCATCTTTAATTTGATATGCAAAGGGAAAAAATTGAAATTAAGTGATGAAAGCCAAATCTTATAGAAGAGACAACCTAAAAACAGTGAAGTTCAAATAGGGTTAACTTTATTTTTCTTATGCCAAGCAAAATGACCATAACAGATGGAAACAGTTTTTCAGAACTTGAGAACCAAAAATGGGAACTTGCATAAAGGAAACGGTAAGAGATGGAGAGGTAAAATCTAAGACTAGGCTAAAGTATTTGTTGATTGAAAAGACATTATCATCTGAGAAGCAATGAAAACACCATTTATGTAGGTTACTTAAATGTTAATAAAATCAGTACTGCTTTAAGCAAACTTAGTTCATATCTGTAATGATTGCAGTTAGATTAGTTAAACAGGTCAAACAACTGATCATCATGAAATAATAATATAGGTTACTAACAAAGTAATAGCTACCAACTTTACAGAATATAAAGCAAAACTAGTCCTATAGTTTGAGTGGTTCACAAAACCATGTTATATAGCTGATAGTTCAGTAAATTCTTATAAGACGTAAATAAGTAAATTACCATCTCCAAAGATGGAATTCGTATACCAGTAATGTCCATTTCTCTATCAAAACTCTGAAAAAACAAATACACACTGATTCAGAACAATAAGACTATGCAAGTTTCCAACTTTCAACAGCTGCAATCAGAAATATGATAATAAAGGAGACTCAAAAATGATAAATCAATTACCTCATGGTACCAAGAAAACAGCGGTACAATTCCCAGGCTATCTATCACCATAGGCTTTGTCTCAACTCCAACTGCTCTGCATGCATGAAGCAATTTATCCAGCTTTTCAAGAGAATCAAGCTGAAAACATAGCCTCATCATTTATGTTCAGTGGGAAAACTTTCGTCAGTGAAAACGCTTTACATGTTTCAATCCTAAAACAAACAAAACAAGGCAATTATAGATACTTTTACATTGAAAAGGTTACAGCATTCAAAGGAGGATTACAAAAGGGCGATCCTTACATATTGTTCTTTGTCCCTACGACACCACAGATCATGGTTTCCCGGAATGAAGAAAACATGTCCGAACCTATCTTTCAAGAGAGACATAGTCAAGTGAAAATTTTGGTACGTCTCGGCAACGTCACCAGCGACAAGAAGGACATCGTTCTTGTGTGTAGTAGGGCATAAGCGGTTGACCCATGCCATGTTGTCAGGGTAGTCAGTATGCAAGTCTGAAATCGAAAAAACTCTGAAGCCAAAAGCATGTCCAAGAGGAGAAGGCAAGATGGAAGGCCTTGTAATGCAGCCAATTCTTGTGGGATTCCTCGATTGGAATGGAATATGTTTTGAACAACATGATGGGCGTTGGTTTAAGGCGAGGCAAGAGGGGAGAGACCTCACCACCATGTATAGGATGAAGGTAGCAAATGCTTTGACCTATGAGTAAAATGTTTTGTTTGTGACAGGCAAGAGCAAAACCATTTCCATCCGGAAAGGAAAGGAAATGCCGAAAACAAGCTTTTGGTCCCACAATCAGCAAAGAGAAGGACCGAATCCTAAAAGCCCAGTCCAAATTTCATCGACGACAAGAAAAAGTTTTAAAGCCTACTTTCTATTTTAATCAAAGTGCAAATTTATTTATTCACACATTTTTTATTAAATAAATCTCTAACTTACTTAAATTCAGATTTTAATTTAAAAGATGATCTCTTTTAATTACGTGATTAATTAAAAATAATAACCTAATAATGTACAGTATGATGGTAAAACAGTTTCAAGAGATTTAAAAATTATGAAAAACTTAAATATGTCTTTTAACTTTAATTAAAAGTAGAATATTAACTTTATTTTTTTCTTTACCAAATAAGCCTAATAATTTAATAATGTTCTAAAATAAAATGTCAACATATCATAAAACACTATAAATTTATAAATTTTGAAACGTAATATATTAAAATATTTAATATCAGTCAATTATATATTTATATTTTCATAATCCTCCCAATAATATAAATTAAATGTGATTATTCAATATCAAAATTTTATTTATATTTACAATCATAATTTTCAAATTTTAAAAACAAATTCAAATATTGTTAATTTATGTAATTCACACCTGCAATATAATCTAATGAAATATATATTGGCTATAATTATCTATTAATATTATTACAATTAAATAATAACCTAAATTAATGCAAAGTAAGATAAAACATACGAACATTGCTTGTACTTTAAGAAATCTTCGATATTTAAAATTTTCAAAAAAATCTTTCTAATTTTAAGTTTTTAATTAAAATAAGGACAAAACATACACAATATGAACATTAAATATAGATTAATTAAATACTATTTATATAATAGTTTAAATCAACTCTTAAAGTTAAACTGAAATAATTAAATATAACCCTTAAGGAAAAAGAAAATTTTGGTTAAAAAGGTATGTTAGTTAGTTTGATGTCACCACTAGGAACTATTCAATATTTTGAATATAGCTTTTCATAGAAATATTGGTTTAAGGTGTTAAAGAGGCAACAGAAAAAATAAGATAATTATCTAAAATTTATATTAAAAAAAAGATACTTAGGATTGATTGGGGATTATGGATCAACCATTTTACCATAAAATAAGACTATGGTTAAGCATTAAGAAACATTGATCGACCAGCGTCTAATATATTCAAAAAGTATTTTGACTTTAATAGTTATTTTTGTGAGAAATAAATCTATGTGTTGGGGAGACTTATTAGAAGGGAAAGAGACGTTACTCTAATGCAATACTTCAACATCCACAAGATTTGGGTAATGTTTAAACATAAGTGTTTAAGGTACCTTTCAAGTGCAAGATGGTAATATATGACAATTGAGACTTTCTAAACAACCAATTTGCATTTGGTTTGCTTATTAGTAAACCATTTTACCTTGCTGTGAGATTATTGTTAGTATTGTTTTAAAAACCAAACAATAAGTTAAATGAATAAGACAAGAGATTTAAGATTTAAAAGGTTCAACTGATAATAAACTGTTATAAAATTAGTTCAAGATTAAATAAAGTTAAAGAATTTAAAATATTATTGAAGGAGAATGTTCTTATATATCCAAAAATTTGAAAAGTCTAATTAAAAATGAGGCACTTAAATAAAAATTAATTAGTTTATTTTGATTTATAAAAATTGACTAGTTTATAAAAATTAGTTGATTAATTAATAAACTGATTTATTTTAACAAAAATAATTATTAAAATAAATCAAACTGAAAAGTTGAACGTATTCCCAAAACGAGTCTGATGACTTTAGTCATCATTTTTACAAGAAAAAATAGTAACAAACATAACAATAGCAATGACAACAGCAGAGACTTAATAAAGGGGGAAGAGAAGACATTTTAGTTGAATACATCAATATCCACATGGCCGATTTAGGTCATGTTAAGACTTCTTTCAAGTAGATAAAAGTGATTTAGGGTACCTAATTAAGACTTTTAAAGTTTATTGTTTTGTTTTTATGCTATTAACTCCTTATTAGGTGTTGATTAATTGTTTACATTTTTTAATTTTCAATATTAGGTAGATTAATGAAGAATCTTAATACTGGTTACTTAAATTTTGAATTTTAAAAGTTCGTTTCACAAAATGAGATTATCATCAAGTATGCATTTAAAGTGAAATTTGAATCTTTTTAAAAAATAAAAGAAAAAATAAATAAGGGATAGTTTGTACTTGTCATTAAATTTTTTTCTCCAAAGTTAAGTAATATTGCATTGATGGAAAACGATTAATTTACAAGATACAAAAGGTCCTCTGATCGGATCCCATTAATATTTAAGTGTTGATAGTATAAACTAGTAAGAACAAAATAAGGGTTGCAATTAGCTCAATCAGTGAAAGCATATCTCAAAGGCGCCATTTTCTTTTGTACTTGGAGATAGGTTAGGCTGAAGGCTTCTAGCAATTGCAGTCAATCTAGCTTGCAGTGTTGTTTTCTAATACAGCTCCTCAGGAGTCTTTTAATCTCCGCCAAAAGATTACAACTCCTCTCTTTCCATAGATCATATATTCAACACTATAGCCAAGCATATCTTGAACATCTTATAGTTAGTTCCGTTCCTCATCCTAAGAATTAATGCCTATTGTATTGCTCCTGGCTTATCGTTTGCGTAATAAGTAATGTTTAGCAGACAAGTGATTTTGATCCACACCTGTGAAGAATAGTTGCATCTAAAGTAGAGGTGGTTCATGCTCTCAGCCTGTGCTAGATATAGTTCACAATGGTTGGATTTTATTTCAAATATGGAGTTAAGATAATAATCTGGTAGGCTATCGGTGATAGCATCTATTCCTTCGCTCAAGTGTAAGGGCTAGCTCCGTTGATAGCTGGAGATCATCTTTTGTATCTTTGTGTTATGGGGAATAAGAGGCCTTAGAGGTTGAAGATCCTCTAATTTATATAAGGCACCTCTTGGATGCTAATTATCATACTAGAAGAGAGTCTTGCTACCAGTGAATACTTTATGCTTTACAGACCCTTGTAGCCATTCCCTCAATGTTAAAACTTGCTTTATTGTCCAATACATACTCGATTTAAGTATGGTTATCCATAAACTGAGGTGTCTAAAATGATATATGTGCACACACTTAACCCATAAGTTCCCTTTGTCTTGACAGAGGCTCTACAATCTTTTAGACAAAAGCACTCTAGTTGGCTATCTAGTGGATGATACCCCTACCCTTCCTAGCTATTTAGGAAGGCAGACCACATACCATTTCACCTTAACTGTTTTGATTTCTGTTTGGTTAGGTTTATACCAGTAAAATTTTTGTTAGTAGTTTTTTTTTACAAATCTTTCATGAGAAAAACTCTTCTAAGAAGTCAGTTAATTGTTTGATTGTCATTTGAGAAAGAGATTTTTTGAAAGGGTTTCATACAGTAGACTGTTTGGCAACATAAAAACAAAACTTTTTATTTTAACTATATTTTATTTTGTAATAAAATTATTTATGCATATAAATATTATTTAAAGTATATTAAATAATATACAAAGCACAATATATTAATTATTATATAGTTTTAAACCATATGAAATATAAACAAAAATATATCTAACAAAAACTTTTATATGGATTATAACATAAGTAAAACTAATATAAAAAATAAATATTAAAACATATAGAAAAAGCCAAATAATATTATATAAATCCCAAAATAAAAGTAAAGATGAGTTTGTGGGTATTGTGAAATTTGTGTAAAATATAAGTACAAAAGGGACTAAAAAATAGGCTCATTTGCAGTGAAAAAAATGCTTATTTACCCTAAAAAAACTTGACCAAATAGTCACTTATTTATTTTATCAACCCCATAAGAGCTCTCTTTTGACTTTATGAATGGACTCCAATATAATCTCAAAAAAGATAATATGGGATATCCATTATATGGCCAAGTTATTAGCTCAGAAATCGCCAACTGCATCTTGCCTCTATGGTTAAGGAATCTATTACTCCAGTTGTTGATTCTTTATTAATTGAGTCTAACAAAGGATGACATTCCTTGGTATTGAGCTTCTTGGAGTTAACAGAGACTCCATGGTACTTAAATGGACGAAACAAGTTTAGCGACCTCGAGGTTGAGTTCGAGTTCAATTTTAACATGAGATTCAAAAAGCACCAACCTGCATTGGACTCCTAAGAGCGAGAAAGTCTGTAGAGTGAGAAAAGGTGGCAGTTTCATTCTGCTAAAGACGACTGTGTTCGTTTTTGGATACGAAGGTTGTGATACTTTGGGAGCTTTTGTAGGTTGATTTGCAGGAGTTGCTGACTGCCATGGATTCCCTCGATTTAGAGGGACAACCATCCAAAAAGGTACGTACAAGGAAATGCAAAGAGGAACCCTATCCCCCCCCCCCCCCCAAATAGTCATATAGTGCAACAGTGACAGGGATCTCAGGCGAGGATGGATCTGCTACGCTGCTACCCTGGCTGGAAGATTAACCAATTAAAGTTGCCGATGGCGATATCACGTCTACCATGGGGGAGCGAGGGGGCAGTCTTTTGTTATCCCAAAACTTCAAGGCTAAGCTCGATAAGCAGTGGGAGCAAGCCATTGTCGTTAAACTCTTGGGTCGTTGGGTGGGTTATCGCACTCTCAACTCCCACTTCCGAAGCCTATGGCGTTTGCGTGGTCCTCTGAAAATAGTGGATATGGAGGATGATTTTTTCCTAGTCAAGTTTAAAGAGGAAGCCGACTACATCAACGTTTTAACGAATGGATCATGGGTGATATACGGTCAGGTGCTTTCAGTCCAACGCTGACTCCCGAGTTTCAGACCGACGTAGGCACAGATAACTTGCGCGGTGGTATGGATCTGGTTTCCTAATTTACCAATAGCTCGTTATCACCCCATGATCCTCAAGGCTTTGGGCAACTTGATAGGAAGCACGGTGAAGTTGGACGAGGCTACCATGCAAACACAACGTGGGCGTTTCGCGTGTATTGCTGTGGATATGATTTTAGCATGTCCCTACATCCGTGCGTGGAACTGGATGGCAAGACTGTGATGGTCGAGTATGAGGGACTTCCGCAGGTGTGTTATGGGTGCGGGATGCTTGGTCATGACATTAGTGCATGTCCGAGGAAGACAACGACGCCTAGGGAACAGATGCCACTGACGAGCAGAGACAGAGAGGCAGAACCAACGATGAGGAAGCAGCCTGGGACGACCGATAAGGGGACCTTGGAAGGGACAGCCAACGACTATGGGCCTTGATTCACATCCAATGGAAAAATAACCGACCTGCGATGAAAAGACAAGGAAATAATGGGATGCTCCAGATGAAGGCTACTGCTGCACAAGGAAGCTCACGTCTTCACGTACGGGCTCATGTAGAGACGAGACGCATGGAGGCTACTAGAGGAGGCTCTCGGTTCAACGTTTTGGAGCATATAGAGGATAAAGGAGAGGAGGCTGATCACGTTGTAGAGCCATTCAATCGTTTTAATTTTTCGGGGTTTGGTCATAGACTTGACGTGTCTAATTTAGTTGGTATTGGATAGACCAAAAACAAAGGGTTGACAATTTCAACTGCCGGTTCCTCCTATAATTTTCAATACGGTTATAAGGACAAATCGGTCGTCACGTCCCACTAGACCCGAGGGGACGAGGTCAAGCCAGCGGAAGTCAAGAAAAGGAATTAGCTACATCCCTTACAGTCCAACTCCAACCCACGGTCACCAACAAGAATTTAGCGGTTGAAATCCTGACTCATGATGAAATGGCTGTGATTGGCAGATAATTATGGACCAGGAGCTCGGTGCTGAAGAGCGACCCCACCTAATGGAGGAAGTTGAGGCATCTGGAGAGGGGGATGGGAAAGAGATAGCTGTAGCTACAGCCCCAACCGACGAACCTCCAGATATAAAACCGGATGCGAGTAGACAAGCTGGCTTACCGAATCAGAGTCAGGATGAGGAAATGGCTCTACACACTCAGGAAGTGGAACCCCGGGTAGTCCAAGCTGGAGGCACTGATGCTGCCTCGATATAGGGTTACAGGCTTTCCCTCAACATTCAGTATCTCGATACTGATATGGAATTGTCAAGGGATGGGTGGGTCTGATTTTCAGACCATATTGCGTAATTACATTCATATTTACAAACCAGGTATCTTAGTGTTGATGGAAACTCGAATTAGTGGATCACAGGCTAAGGACGTAATCCTCTTACTAGGGTTTGACTACTCCTTTAGAGTAGAAGCAAATGATTTCTCGGGAGGAATTTGGCTCCTGTGGAAGGAAGAATTTGACCTCTCGATAATCATCGCTTATAGGCAAATTATCCATACCAACGTTAAGTTTGGACAGGGTTCTTTTGACCTTGCTACAATTTATGCTAGTCCGCAAGTATCCACGCAGTCAATACCCTGGCCAGTTTTATCTTGGATTGGATGCTCCAGTACCAGAACTTGGATTGTGGGAGGTGATTTTAATGCTAAATTGGAAATCTCGGATAAAAGGGGCGGAGCTAACTCCACAAGAGTGGTTAATAACCGCTTTAAGGATTGGGTCCATCGGTGTGACCTTCATGACTTGGGATATGTGGGCTCTAAATATACTTGGCGTGCGAAGTACAATTCAAGTGCAGCTGGATCGGGTGTTCGAATCGACGACGTGGCTACAGGTGTTCCCCCAAAAAGTAAACCAACGTCTTCTCTTCCTTGGATCGGATCATAGACCTCTGCTAATTAAAGTTCTCAACTTGCAACCAAGGCTTTTAGGCGCCCCACACTTCCTCTTCCAAAGTGCCTGAATCTCTCATTCCAGGTTTAATGAGGTGGTAGATGAGCATTGGCTCCCAATAGAGGAGACGATGAGTAAATCTCTAGCCCGCTTCTTTGACCAGCTCATGCATTGGAACACCCATGTGTTTGGAAATATTACCCACCAGAAAAAAGACTGGTGGCCAGGTTGAAGGGGATTTACAAAGCAATGAATGTCGATAATTCAGACTCACTTTTAGACCTAAAGGACAAATTGAGCAGTGATCTACTGCAGGTTCTGGGTGAGGAGGAACTGCTCTGGCACCAGAAAGCTCAGTGTGAGTGGATGTCGAAAGGGGATTGCAATACCAAATACTATCACACTATCACCCTCTCTAAAAGGAAGAAATTTAGGTTGAAAGACTAACCGATTCCAATGGAACCCTAGTTATGAATCCAGAACAATTGCGCCTGCTAGTCTGAAATTTTTTTGTCCAACTTTACACACATGACGACGGGGAGTACACTCAACTTCCAAGTTCTAGAGACTTTCCGTCCCTTTCGGCGGAACAAGTCCAGGGGCTGGCGTTGCCAGTCCATGAAACGGAAATCAAAAGTGCGATCTTCAATATGAACCCAAACAAAGCCTCAGGAGTCAACGGATTCAATGCATTTTTTTCCAACATCAATGGAGGAAAGTTGGGCTAGCAGTGGTGGAGTTCATACAAAAGATTTTCAAATTAGAAAGATGGGAAAAGGACTTGAATCAAACCCTCCTGGTTCTGATTCCCAAAATTTCAGCTCCACAGCAGATTGCTCAGTTCAGACCTATCAGCCTGTGTACAGTCCTCTATAAGGCCATTGCTAAAGTCATCGTGAATAGGTTAAAAGTGCAAATGAATCTTCTAGTAGCTGAGAATCAATGCAGTTTCATACCTGGGAGGCATATCACTGATAATATTATCATCGCCCAGGAGGTTATTCATTCGATGCGCAAGAAGACGAGCAAGACAGGCTATTTAGCTTTAAAAGTTGATTTGGAAAAAGTTTATGATCGGCTTCGTTGGGCTTTTATTCAGGCACGTTAATTGAGATTAGAATCCTAAAGAACCTCGTTCGTGTCATTATGAATTGTGTAAGGATAGTTTCCTTTCAAATCACCTGATAGGGCACATTTTTCGAACCTTTTCGTCCCTACAGAGGTGCTCGACAAGGAGACCCGATTTCTCCTTATATTTTTATGCTCTGCATGGAGAGACTCTGGCACGTTATTTCGAGGGAGGTGGACTGTGGGAATTGGAAGCCGATCAAGCTGAGTTGTACGGGAACCCCCATATTCCACCTTTTCTTTGTCGATGATCTTGTCCTTTTTGCTAAAGCAGAGGACTCCCAGATGCACATGATAGCGAGAACCTTAGAGACCTTTTGTTTAGCTTCAGGTCTGAAAGTTTGTATCGACAAAACTAGGATCTTCTTTTTGAAGAACGTTTCTAGAGATACTGTGAGGCACATCAATCATGGTTTTCAGATTAGTTGTACAAATAATCTGGGCTGGTACTTAGAGGTTCCATTGATTCACGAGCGAACGTCTAGATACACCTTCCGACACATCCTGGATACTAGTCAGAAGAAACTTGCAGGCTAGCGTGCGCAGACCTTATCGCTCGCCGAGCGAGTTACCCTAACACAGTCAGCCATATCTGCCCTTCCAATTTTCACAATGTAAACGGTCCGTCTTCCGCACCAACTTTGTGATGACTTGGAGAAAATCATGAGAGATTTTATTTAGGGATCTGTGCTCGATTAGCGAAAAATGCACCTTATTAATGATGCGTTACTAGCTAAGCTAGGTTGGGCCTACTAACTAAGCCGACAACCCTTTGGGTCTAGGTACTCAGAGCTAAATATAGGCTAGATACTTACCATATCCCCCAAATAATCGCTAGGCCAGGAGCTTCGATAGTTTGGAGGGAAATTTCGGCAACCTGGCCGTTTGTAAGACAAGGTAGCAAATGGATGCTGGGAAATGGCAGAAGAATTTTTTTCCGGCTATATAACTGGGTGAATGGATGGGGATCGCTTATCCATGTGGCGACCTCACAAATTTGGGATAACAGTCTGTACGCTATGATTGCCGACTTTACTAATGAAGGGGCTAATTGGCTCTGGCAAGAGTTTCAGCAGTACCTTCCTTCCTCAGTTTGTCTGGAGCTAGCAACTCTCTGCCCTCTTATTGAGGAGATAGAGGAAGATAAGTTAGTGTGGGGGCCAACCACCCATGGGAGGTTTATTATGGCGTTAGCTTATGATTTAATGGAAGGTCCCTACATGGACACGAATCACAAACTTTGGGAGGTTATATAGAAATGGGCTAGACCTCAGCGGATTTGATCTTTCCTGTGGCTACTGGGTAAAGACTAATTAGCAGCGAGTAGTCAGGCACATCGCTACAGATAGCGGTTGCTATTTCTGTGGCCAGGAAGAGTCAACATTGCATGTTGTACGAGACTACTCGAGAGTGCAAACTTTTTGGCGTAAATTTCCCAAGAACATGGTAGATACGGGCTTCTTCCAACAAGATGAGGGGATACGGCTAGTGTCTAATCTCATCAAACATTCAAAAGTCTAGCAGGTCGAGTGGGCTATAATCTAAGGAGTTGCCTATTGGTTATTATGAGAATGACAGAACAACAACCTATTTGAGATGGGTTTTGTATGGTTGGACGATGGTACCAGGGTTGTACTGGATTATGTGGAATGGATTGGTCGAGCTCGAACTATGGAACATTGCGTGTTCCCATCCCAGGGCTTGCCTGTGGGGAGTTTAGTGGGTTGCACTAAACCGTTCAAGGGATGGGTGAAATTAAATTCGGATAGGGCGTTCACACAGGGGTCTACTACGGCCTCAGCTGGAGGTTTAATTAGAGATAGTCATAGAAAGTGGTGTGGTAGGTTTCAGCAACATATTGGGAGGGGTTCGCTATTATCTGCAGAACTCTAGGGCATCTTCTGAGGCCTCACGTTGGCCTGAGACTTGGGCTATAGACGCGTCGTCATCGAAGTAGACTCTTTAGAGGTCATTAACGTTCTATCTGCCTCCCACGGAGTACTAACTGAGGATACTTTTTTGGTTGCAGGTATCTGTAGCCTTCTACATCGTAACTAGGAGGTCCATCTTCAGCATGCCTTTTGCGAGGGGAACTAATGTGCCGATAGATTGGCGACTTTTGTAATTTTATTAAGTCCGGGCCTGCACCTGCTACAGGAGCCTTCAGAAGTCATCCAGGATCTTATTCTTAGAGATGCGCAAGGAGTGATGTATTCCCGACATATGCGCTATTTTTGCTTATTTTATTTCCCTTGTAATAAAAAAAACATGAGATTCAATTTTTAAAAAATTAGGTTTAATATTTTTATTCTTTTTTATTTTTTCCTATATTTATTCTCTTTCTTATTATTCTTATTACCGTATAACTAACCACATCCTCTTAATTATCCTCTTAATTATTGAAAAATGAATTGGGTGTCGTTTTGGACTTTTACTCTCACAAAACTCAAGTTCGGCAAGCTGACTAGCGACACCAACCATTTGAGATACCTCTCTACATAAATGTTTCCATGATTGTCAATGGCGTTCCTCGCCACATACAGGTCTATTACCCATATTTCAGCTCTGATTTCGATGGCTTCACGACCCTCACATCTTCTCCACGATGTTCTGCCCTTTTCTTCAACATGGGGTCTCCATTCTTCAAACTTCTCGGTCTTCTTCCCATTTTCGTTGGTCTTGAATTTATCTTCAGCAGGACTCCGTTTCTCCACATTTGACAACGATCTAGATGGTGAAGCGTGCCCCTGAAATACTGCCTCGACTTCGTTCGGCAAATTTTTGTGGCTTCCTAGTTGCTAATAAAAGAGTTCCCAGTTCTTGTAAAGATTTGCTGCTTGACATTGGCCTACTAGGTCTCGATGAACCTATAAAGGCATCTGGTTGAATTAGAAATTGGTGGTGAATTACATTCACCATTCCTTGATTGTGCTTTCTTTCTCGATGATCACCAAAGGTTCACTCACTAGCTTGTCTCATCGGGCTGGCAGCAGAAAATCAGCACATATGGCGGCATGATCACTATGGGCTTTTTGATTTATTAATGTAAAAGGATCGGGCAGCTTTTTACTGCTTACACTTCCCCATGATTACTCACAACAGTCATTTTAACTACTGATCTGGTAGACTCTGTAAATGGCAATTGAAGCTTATATTCTTAATGTTTTTTCTTTTGCAGTTTTGCATGTTCTTGTCTTGAAATCCACTTTTAAATGATCTGCTTTTGAGTGCTAGGACAATGATGCATCAGCTATATGTGCAACCATATGTCTTAATACGTTATATTTGTCTAGGTGTTTTGTGTTCATAAAGCATTGTTTATTCAATTTCATAATTTTTCTTATTTAGGAGGAACAATGATCTTTATATAAAGAGGTCCATATCTTAAATCAAAATCTTAAAGTATTACATTATGATCCTGTTTTATGTACATTATAATCTATTTTTATATGGGAATTACATTATGATCCTTTTTTATGTACATTATAATCTATTTTTATATGGGAATTACATTATGATCCTTTTTTATGTACATTATAATCTATTTTTATATGGGACTTACTAAGCCTTTCAACAACTATCTAATGTTGCTTTGAACCACAGGCATTTTGGGTAAGATCACGGTGTTTATACTTGATCAAACTTGCATATAATACTAAAACTATATTAATATTGTATTCACAAGCATAGAGGCAGAGAGGAAGTCCAGTTGTTGACTTCAGCGATTAGAAGACAACCAAGGGCCCAATATGCAGAAAGGTAATATCATCTTATCTCCGGTGAAAGGAGTATCATTATAAGGTCTTCCTAGGCAAGCCTCTAAGTGCTATCAACTTTCCGTCTATCATTTACTATAGTCTGTCAAATCAGGAGTTTAATTCCTCATCATCAACTTGTCAGAATATACTGTAAGGCCCTCTATCAATCGAAGCACAAGAACAACTTGGAAGAAGAATACCCATAAACCACGATGACATCTTGATCAGAAGAACTGATCACGAGTTTCTTTTGTAGGCCTGATATAATTGTAAAATTGGGTTTGAAAGTATTCTGTAGATTGAACTGTCCAAAGTTAGATTTTGGTACACCAAACTTTAGTGGAAGAGTAAGAGATGCCACGTGCAGTTGTAATTGTCTGATAATTTTGTCTTTTTTTTTAATAATATTGGATAATTATTAATTATATTTTTAGTTTTTTAATAATTTATTAATTAAGTTAGGTAATTTATTCAAGATAAAGGTAATAAAATAACCCAATCAATAATCTAAATTAATGGGTCGAAATTCGGGAGAAAATAAATCCTGATTAGTGTGGATCGGACTCATATCGAACTTGTGATTAAGAAGCCTGATATAGAAATTATATATAAATTAAGGTTAAGGTTTCCTGCAGTTGCTTATATTATTCGTAAGTATATGAATTATCTAACTCGTTAAGACAGCTTACATATTGAGAAAATTATAAAAAGACATTAACCACGAGTCGGTAAACGTTTTCCGTGAAGTTTCCGAAAGATTGGAGCTCGTTTTGATCACGAAAACTGCTTCAAAAGTTAAGATGAAACTGAAATCAAATATTTCACATTTTCTTCATTTTAAATCCTTTCATGAACGATCCAAGACACATAATAAGGTATATACTACGTATCCCATTAATTCATGAAATGGTATGAGAGGATAGAATGTTATTTTGATGAAAATCCACTATGAGTTTTCTATTGGTAAAGATGAGTTTTGGTGCAATCCTAACTTCGAGTTGTGCATTTTAGATGCAAATTAGCAAATATTGGACTTTTCTTTTTTAATCTATGAGGAGCTCTTAAGTAAATGAATGAAGTTGGCGGCATCAACAAGGTAAGAGCGGAAATAGGAAAAGTAATGCTAGGCGACGGGACGGCTGCGAGATTCCCATCTCAACTTGAGAGGCACCTCACAAGCCATCACTAGTTTCCTTCATTTTACCCAAATAGTCTAATACCAAGAAAGAAAAAAAAGGAGTGAGAGGAGCAATCTGCGAGAGGTGTAGGCGTGAGTGAGAGATTCCTACCTCTAGATCTAACAACTCACCTCAACGCTACGAATCACATGAGCTCTGTAGCAACTCCATGGTGGTTGTACCTTTTGTCTTGGCAGAAGGGGCTACTCTGTCGGAGAATGTGGAAACATCCCTCTCTAAAGACGAATTACTAGCTCTCAGTATAGAAGTTCTTCGAGGCTTCCTAGAGAGGCATCCTAATGCGTCCCCAACAGAGGTGGGTAAAGCTTCTACATATACAGATGTGTCAAGGCATGAACCGATGAACCAAGACTCCAACTTGAAGACATATATGATGAGCGTGAAGCGCAGTGTAGGAGCATGGAAATCCAAGCTTCAAATTTAATGCAATTGGGGTGCCCTGCGACACTTCCAAAATGTCATGAAAGATGGAATTTTAACCCCTCTCGTGGAACTCCTTAAAGTAGGAGCTAATTTCTGGGCTTCTGTGATGGTTGGGGTATTCTGGAATAAGCGAATAGCTTTTCCAATTGTGAAAGATTGGGCAAAGGCTTGATGGGGGAAGAAAGGCTTAGAGAAAGTCATGCTTCGGAATGATGATTCATTCATCTTCAAGTTTAACTCCAAAAGCAACATTCCAGAAATACCAGAACAGGGGCCATGGTATGTTAGTGGACAACCATTATTCATACAAAGATGGAGACCTGGATTTGCTTTTAACAAAGGTGAAATAGAAACTATCCCTTTATGGGTCCAATTTCAGAACGTTCCGTTAGAATTTTGGGGTGTGGATGGCTTGATTTTCCTAGCAAACTCCTTAGGTAAACCGATTAGCATGGATGTCCAAACAACCAACATGGAACGTGTGTGCTATGCCAAAATCTGTATTAAAGTGAGGAGGGACACGATATTTCCTGATCTACTGCCTATAATAAAGTTAGGTGAGAATGGTGAATTGATGAAATCTGAGGTTAATATTTCTTATCCTTGGAAGCCAACAACTAGGAAGAAAACATGGCAACCGACGAGAAATAAGTTTAAAAAAGAGAATCATTCAGAAATTATGAGGTTTGGCGAATCATAAGCATCCAAAGGGGAAGCAGTTGACTCCTCTACGTTAGTGGTTCATCATAGCCATATTAGCAAGGAGATGGAGTTGGGAGTTAGGGGCAAGAACTTGAAGCAAAAATCAATCATGAAGGAGTAGATTTTGGAGACCAATATACCTTTAACGGATGGGAATTTGACTACAATGGAGCAATCCCTTGATATGCTATCGGAAGTGCAGGACACGACTTTGGAGTATAATGTCGTTAATGGGAATATAGTTGATGTTGTGAATATTCAGCAGGCTAATAATCAGAATTTTATTATGACTGAACTAGACAAGCAGCTGGACAATGTTTCTAAAGAGGCTGAGAGGAGAATAATGCAATTAATGTGAATATTGATAATATTGTGGATATTTAGCATGCTAATAAGGAGTTACCGGTTTCTGTTGTGGTTGATGATAAGGTTGGTGCAATAGTTGAAGACAGTGGAGGTGTCTCTGAAGCATTCTTACGTAGCGTTTGGTTAGCGTCTGAGGACGCAAGGATGGAGGACAAGGACATAAAAGTTCTGTCCTCTGTGGTGTTTGCTTGTCGTCTTCGCCTATTTTTGTTCCGTCTTCGAAGGACAAGGACAGAAATTTTTGTTCCTCTCAAGACTGTGATACGAAAATTTTTGTCCTAAGGACAAAAAAAAATAACGAAATGACAAAATACCCCTCCTCCCACATAAGCTATTTTTATTCTTGATTATATTATTAAACTCATCATCATCATTATTATTGTGATTATTATTATTATTATAATAAATTTTAAACTTCTTGTAGTAGTAGTAGTAATAATAATAATAATAATAATAATAATAATAATAATAATAATAATAATAATATTCAAAAGTTAATAATAATAATAACAATA
>JANSVA010000008.1:8751920-8768248 GCA_025504915.1 Erythroxylum reticulatum | reverse complement strand
TCTGTCCATTGCAACCAAACACATTTCTGTCCTCGGGATAGAACAGTTTTTTCCGTTCTATCCACCATAACCAAACAGTAAACTGTTCTGTTTACCACAACCAAACATCTCATTGTTTTCAAATTTTGTTATGTTCCGTCTTCAAATTTCTGTTCCGTTCCGTCTCTGCTCTCTGAAGACAGTAACCAAACGCAGCGTTAGTGAAGGGAGATATTCTTCTTAGTGGTGATGTGGATGCTGTTAATGGTGGTTTTGATGAGATTAAATGTTCTATGGCTGATGTTGCTGGTGTAGTACCTAATATAGTCCCTGTTGAGGCTGTTGAAAATAGTCGTAGTGTAGAGGATGTAATTAGTAGGGAAGGTGTTGATGGTAAAGTTAGGTTAGATTCTGTTATTGGTAAGGCAATAGTTCAAGCAAATGGATTGAAGAATGTTGTTCGCAGTGTTATTGAAGTGGATTGCGATGGTTTAGAAAATGAAGTGCATCATTTCACCTCACACAATATTTGGAGCATTGTCAGATGGATTGGGCCAATATGTTGACTCCATTAGCAACTGTTGGGCAAAATGAGATTTCTAAGGATAGGTTGGAGTATGAAAAACAGCCAACAATGGTAAACTCCTGTGATTACGGTATGGTAAGTTAGGGGATTAGGAATACCAGCTCCCAGAATGCAGAATAAAAAATAATTTCCTTTCAGAAAAGCAGTCTATAATTAGTAGCAGAGGATAGTGATTCTCCATTAGATGCAGCCAAAATCCCTAACATTCCAAGAGATTTTTGTGTGCAGTCAAACATTGTAAAAAGAAAATCAGTCAGGAAGAGAAAGAAAAATTTCAAATATCAATAATAGGAGATTAAACAACTAATATAAACAAGGAATGTGTCTTAGGACACAATGTCCAACCCAATCTTTCTCTAAAGATGAAGTATAAATAATGTCTTTAGTTGATTATTTTTGTAGATTATCTTAGTGAAGATATAATGCGTTACTTAAGAAGTTGGCTGTCATATTGTCAATATGATCATGGAAGCAAGCTGAGAATTCTTTGGATTACCTCTGTCCTCCTAGCCCAAATTTGGAAACACTAGCATTTTCGATGTGCAAATGCGAGGGGTTTTACATCTTTTAGAGAAACAGGCATTGTGTAATGATTTCTATTGCCTGCAGCTAATACAGTATTTATCTATTTCAAAATTCGAACTTTCAACATTTTCTTATTACAATTTTGTATAATCTGGATTACATAAATAACATCATTTTTTAAAATTATACTTGAATAAAAGACTTTTAAAAATGTATTATTTAATTAAAAAAAGAATTAACTTTTTGTGGTGCCAAAATAATCATGAATTGCAAAGAAATAGTTGGGGACATTGCTAGTATTTCAAATTAAAAAAAAAAAGGAATATTCAGTCATGATTCTTTGTTTTAATAATAAAATATTAATAACAAATGTTCGATGTGTGGTTGAAACAGTATCTCTAGGAGGGTATGTCTAAAAGATCTGAATGCCACTTATGATCGCAGCTTCCTTCTCCGAACCAGAAACTACTTGCTGTTAATGGACAGTTGACGTTTGTTAGTGATGTAATATTTATTATAAAAATAATAAGCAAGAACGAAGGCAAAGATTTGAACCTTGATGTGATGGGCTTGTGGTACCAGAACCAGAATGCCAATAATATTGTTTTTCTCTTTTCTTTTTCCAGTAATATTGGTACCACAAACCGCAACTCTTAAATGAGGGTTGGTCTCTCACATTAAATGCCGCTACCAACAACCAACTGGTTTTATTCAATGTATAATGTGAAGGGGGCCGTCATCTATGCCTCTTATCTTAGCCTTCTCCCTGTTCAAAATCTGATTCGTAAAATAGGAGATGAATCACACTGCGTAGTGGTGGGATAGAGAAGAAAGAAGAATATTGTTGCGTTGTGAAGATCAGTACGTACTTTTGTCACACCAAAACCAAATTCTTGCTGGCTTGTACAAGTCAGTTGAGGTTTGTTTTGCATGGTCCTTAAACCCTTCCCGTGTTCCGTCATTCAATTTCCATTTCATCGTTTCTCATCATAAATTTCCTGTGTCAATCTAGTCTTCATGACCTTCATCTTATATATAATTCACCACAACATTTCATGGTTTGTTTGCCATTATAATTAGTTGATGTATGATCATAAGTTTCTTGCTTTACCATCGGTCAAGATATATACATGTTTGTTTTGAGCTAGCTGGGGAACTGTTAAGTAATGAGAAACTCGGCTGCAGACAACTTAAGGATGGAGATAGAGGCAAGCAAACCAGGAGGGAATGGAATAGCAGTAGGAGGGTTGAGCCCTTTAAGCGAGACGCTATGGAGGGAGACAAACACAGATATCGTAGGAGATGTGTCGGCGAGGCTAACATGGAAGGATCTGACCGTGACGGTCACTCTGAGCAACGGAGAGACTCAAAAGGTTTTGGATGGTCTCACAGGGTATGCTGAGCCTGGTACTCTCACTGCTCTCATGGGCCCTTCTGGTTCTGGCAAGTCCACTCTCCTCGATGCTCTCTCTAGCCGCCTTGCTGCTAATGCTTTTCTTTCTGGCACTATTCTCCTCAATGGTCGCAAAGCCAAGCTCTCTTTTGGAACTGCTGTAAGTCCAATTTCTACCTAATATATTAAGATTATAATCACTTATTTATGTGACTTTTCCAGGCAGATGTGCCTGGAGATCAGTGAGGCCTAATGATATCCCTAATCGTAGTAAAATCAAAATAAAAATAGTTGTATAATCTGCTCAATCTACTTAATATCATAAAGAGATTGGTAATTTTCAGGTTAATTTTGGTATAATGATTATAATCATGAACTTTATATATAAATTATAGGCTTACGTGACACAAGATGACAACTTGATTGGTACTCTAACGGTGAGGGAAACAATCTCGTATTCGGCTAGACTCCGACTTCCTGATAAGATGCCTAGGTCGGAGAAGCGTGCATTGGTAGAGAGTACCATAATAGAAATGGGTCTCCAGGATTGTGCTGATACAGTCATTGGAAACTGGCATTTACGTGGGATTAGCGGAGGTGAAAAGAGACGGGTCAGCATAGCTCTTGAAATCCTAATGAGGCCTAGATTGCTCTTTCTTGACGAGCCCACCAGTGGACTTGACAGGTAATCAACCTCTTCATGTAGAGAAAAGCTTTGCTGATTCGTAGTGTGCTGTGTTAAAAGATTCATAAATTAGAAATGTCGACTGTCTCTGCAAATTTTATTCTCAGCAAACTGTATTGTTACTAATTTTTTTGATTTGTTCATTGCACCTGATGACTAATGGCCATCTATATCGTGTGGCAGCGCTTCGGCCTTTTTCGTAACACAGACACTACGTGGGCTATCCAGAGATGGAAGAACTGTCATAGCTTCAATACACCAGCCTAGTAGCGAAGTTTTTGAGCTTTTTGATAGATTGTACTTGCTTTCAGGAGGCAAAACTGTTTATTTTGGTCAGGCTTCAGAAGCATACGAGGCAAGCTGCTTGATTCTAATTCTCAAATTCATCTGATTTCAAATCCTAACAAGTTTAATGACAAATGCAGTTCTTTGCACAAGCTGGCTTTCCCTGCCCTGCTTTGAGGAATCCCTCTGATCATTTTCTTAGGTGCATAAACTCAGATTTCGACAAAGTGAAGGCCACGCTCAAGGGGTCCATGAAACTTAGGGTATCAATGATTAACCTTATTCACCGTTGATGTGCAAAGACTTCTATCCTTGTTACCTTTTGTCTAATGATTATTTCATTTTTGCTTAACGTTGCGATTTTGTTTAGTTCGAGACAAACGATGATCCTCTAGAAAAGATAACTACAGCTGAAGCTATCCGAACTCTCCTTGACTACTATCAAACATCTCAGTACAAGTATGCAGCGATGGAAAAAGTGGAGGAGATATCCAAAGTTGTAAGTGTTTGATTTTTTTCATTAATTTACTGGTCATAGGTTTTATGCTTGCTGACGAATCCAAGTTGATTCTTTATTGTTCTTATTTTTGTTGCAGAAAGGAACTGTTCTAGACTCTGGAGGGAGTCAAGCAAGTTTCTTTATGCAGACGTTCACCTTAACCAAGCGTTCTTTTATTAACATGTCGAGAGATTTTGGATATTACTGGCTTAGGCTCCTCATTTACGTACTCGTTACTGTTTGCATTGGAACTATATATCTTAACGTTGGGACTGGATACAATTCTATATTGGTAAGCGCTTGATTATGCTACAAAATACAGTTTTCTAACTCAATCTATGGTCATTTCACATTTCGTGCTGACTTCTTTTTGTTTTCCATGAGCCAGGCAAGAGGTTCATGTGCTTCATTCGTATTTGGTTTTGTCACTTTCATGTCAATTGGTGGGTTCCCTTCCTTTGTGGAAGATATGAAGGTACGTCAGTCTCATGACCATCTATTGCAATGACACCCTAATGCGCATTGAATACCCAACTTACTACTTTTGCAGGTCTTTCAAAGAGAAAGGTTGAATGGACATTACGGTGTGATAGCTTTTGTCATTAGCAACACAGTTTCTGCAATGCCATTCCTCATAATGATCACCTTCATATCTGGAACTATTTGTTACTTCATGGTTCGCCTTCATCCTGGTTTTGAGCATTATCTATTCTTCGTGTTGGCCCTGTATGCAAGTGTCACTGTGGTCGAAAGTCTGATGATGGCCATAGCCAGTGTAGTTCCCAATTTCCTCATGGGCATCATCATCGGAGCTGGGATTCAGGTGAAGTAAATAAATATGCTGTATATTTATTTGAAATTCTAAGCAAAACTTTTGTATGTGTTATGGTCCTGAATGTTTTCATCCAATTTCAGGGAATATTCATGTTAGTTTCCGGGTACTTCAGGCTTCCGAATGACATACCCAAGCCTGTTTGGCGCTACCCAATGTCGTACATCAGCTTCCACTTTTGGGCTCTTCAGGTATTTACAAAATAGCTTCCTACTAACTAACCTATTCATGAAGCCACATGTCATCCTCCCTAGTAAATTAACTATATATTTATGGATTCATCACAGGGACAATACCAGAATGATTTGAGAGGGTTGTTGTTTGACAACCAATCCCCTGATCTTCCCAAAATCCCAGGAGAGTATATCCTGGAAAACATTTTTCAGATAAACGTGCACAGATCGAAGTGGATAGACCTTAGTGTGATCTTCAGCATGATCATCATTTACCGCATCATATTCTTTATCATGATCAAAATCAGCGAAGATGTTACACCTTGGATCAGAGCCTACATAGCAAGGAGAAGGATGCAACAGAAGAATGGAGCTCTAACTACTACAGTTGCTCCTGACGGTCTTACCCAGTCCGCTTCTCTTAGGACTTACGTGGCCAATCGTCCCACTGGAGTTGCTAAACGGTAGATGCCACTAACTAATGCTATTATGGTTGATTGCTTAAACTAAACCGCTTTTGATTGGGGGGGCTAAACCAATAGTGCTGTAATCAAGGCTGCCATTATGAGATAGGGGCCTCACAATTTCTAGTCACTATGTGTTAGCTATATATTGCTTTCAGTTCAATCAGGTTGGGCAAACTATACCTTCATGTGTAATCAATCCACGTCTAAGGTGATAACATCCATTCTATATTAATTTCTTGCAAAACAATATACAGCACTTCTCTTTCCCTTTTTAAGGACTGAAGAATATATATGAGCTTTATCCGACCTTGAGGCTGGGGCCAATGCATAGCAGGGATTAGTTGCTATTCATCGGCTCTGCTGTGAGGCAACGCCCTTCTCTTTAATCGAAGTAGGTCGTAACGTATAGTACTAAACTCATTCAAAAGTATTTTACTAACTATATCTCCCACACATTCATGAATGAGTTTAATTGATTGGAATTTTGTAGCTCTCGTACCGTTTCAATAACTCTTGCAATCAGCACAAGAGGAGAGCTTATTATCTTATATTTGTTAACAGTATAAAACGTCTCGACTAGTGAATCAATCCTCTAGGATAAATATATCGTAAGTCATATCTCGCATTAATTTCTTTTTTTAAGTTTAATCTCATTTACTTTATCATCATGATTGTATTCAATTATACTACTAAGAGATAGTGACCACCTTTGAATGTGTTTTATGCGAGTATTTATTTAAATACAATAACCTTCCTCTATTCTGAATTTTTTCAAATCAAATTTAATTTGTTGTCTTATAATTATTCTATAAGATCACATCATCTATGATCTATTAATAGAATTTTAGTGTAACAAACCTTAAATTTAATATTCCTAAGAATTAGATAAGAGTCTTAAAATTATTTAATAAGACACTTTATCCAAAAGGATTTCACACAACATAAGTAAAGTCTTGTAACTTACATCAGTTCTTTTATCGTTATATTTACACACATAGTATGGGTCGTGTTACAGTATTGGCTCATATTCACTTTATGTGAATAGTCTTTCATTTATAAAATACCGTACAGATGTTAGTTTAAACATACTAACGTTTAACTTGAGTTTACTTATCTACTTTAATTTTTTTTAAAACCTGCATTTAGCAATTAGAAATAAATGTAGCGATCATCTAATCATTTTATGGTTTAAGTTTTTTACTCTTAATTATCACCTAGATAATAAATTTTAAACTTGGCTCATCTCTAGTATCCATAAATAACCAGAGGTGATTACCTATATGAAAAAGTCAATCTCTAATTTGTCTTACATGCTTTGGATACACACACACACAGATATACATATATACAAAATAAACAATATATTTATGAATCAATTTATGGTTTAAGTTTTTCAACCTTAATTATCACTTAGATACTAAACTTTAAACTTGCCTCATTTCTAGTGACCACAAATAACTAGAGGTGATTACCTAAGTGAAAAAGGCAATCTCTAATTTGTCTTACATGCTTTGGATTTACACACACATACACACACACACAGATATGAATCAAGTATTATACTCTCATTGAAATGTCACATTACAATTGAATGAACATATAACGAGAAACATTTCTTATTAATTTTCAATATCTTTATAGCTTGTGAGACTTCATATGTGCAATATACACATATCAGGAAATTGGCTTTGTCATTGGGTCTATCACCATATCTCATGTAGATATATATTTCAAGTTTACTTCTTCTTGTGCGACTATATCTTTTACATAATTCTACTTTGTATCTATATGCTTGGCTTTATTTGGGAGCTTTTGTATAAGCGATTATTGCTTGACTATCACAGTTGATAGTCATTGGATTAATTTTGTTTTTAATGACTCTTAGATGAACAAAGAATTGTTGAAGCTATATAGCTTCTTCTATTACTGTAGAGAATGCTACGAATTCAGCTTCCATCGTCTAAAATGCAGTAAATGATTGTTTCTTACTTTTCTTAGATATCGCTCCATTATTCACTAAGAAAACAAATCTAGAGATAGATTTTCTTTCATCTAAATTTCCTTCGTCTGCATTTGTATACCCTTATATAGTAGGTAATTGCCTTGATAGCATAATGCATAGTCCATAGTACCTTTTAGATAGCTCAATATTCTTCTTACTGCTTTCCAAGGTACCTTAGATTTGACTGATGTTTGCTCACCATTCTAACAACATAACAAATATCTGGTTATGTACACATCATTGTATACATGAGATTTCTAACTGTACTAGAATAAGGATGTTTCTTCATTTTTTCCCTTTCTTATGGTGTTATCCTTTAACAATATGATTGTCAATTGATTTGCAATCTTACATACAAAATTGTTCAAGGATTCTGTAAATATCTCACTTATGAAAGTGATAGTAATTTCTTTAAACGATATCTTGAAATCTGAACTCAAAGAATGGATGCAACTTGACTAATGTCTTTCATCTCAAATTAAGATGATAACCATTCTTTGATTTGCTTAATGAACATATAATCATTACTAGCAATCAAAATATCATCCATATATAAAGATAAAATTGCAAATTTATCTTTGAATCTCTTAATATATATATAATGGTCTTCGTCAATCATATGAAAGAATTACGTTATGAAAATGGATATACCATTATCTTAAGATTGCTTCAAATGATAAATCAATTTAACATCCAATATAGTTTATGTTCTTAGCATGTCTTAGTGAAAACTATAAGTTGTTCCATATAAATTTCTTCTTTTAATTCTCCATATAAAAAAGTAGTCTTTACATTTATCTGACGTAATTCAAGATCTATACTAGTTATAATAAGATGGATTAAAGCAAATCTTATAGCAGGTGAAATTTTTTTCTTCATAATAAATTCCCTCATGTTGTGTATACCCTTAGCTATAAGGCGCGCTTTGTGTCTTTCCATACTGCTAATAACCTTTTGTTTTAATTTAAGAACCTACTTGTTGCTAATAACTGTTCACCTTTTAGTAAGGTCAACTAAGTCCTATGCTTAATTGGAGATTAAAGAAGTAATTTCTTCTTTCATTGCTTTCATCCATTTTTCTTTAGCAAGACCGGCAAGAGTCTCATTTACATCCCTTGGCTCATCCTCCTCTTTTGAGATAATCATATAAATTTCTCCTTTAATATCAAAACAACATTGTGAAATAATTTTTTAATTATTGTGTCATAACTGAGATTCATTAAAAACAAATTTATGAATCTTCTGAACACTCTTACTCAGGTCAGATACCATGAGTAAACTTTCAGTGGGTTGTAGAGTGAATAGATTTTGAGTTAATTCTTCAATATCCAAATTGCTTCGACTGGGTTGAAGTTCCATGTCATGATTTCTCATAACAGAATTATACTAATCAAGAGGCTCATATAGAAATAGGTCTTTCTTATTTTACCTTGCTTTGGAAATTCGTTCTATAAGAATGCTACATCTCACGATTCAAATTCAATTACACCTTCACTACCTTTAACACCTATAAATCTAATAAAAAAAACTTTCTTTCCTCTTAGGCATAATTTTCTATATTTATGAGGGAGATCATGAACATAGGCAACACACCGCAAAGGTTTGAGAGTTATCATGTCAGGTTTTTTACCTGTCCACAACTCATACAGAGTGCTTGTAACTGATTTTGTAGGCACTCGATTAAATACATAAGTGATTGTTAGCAATATATCACCCCAATAAGTGATTAACAAATTTACTTATGCCATCATGGACCTAATCATTTCTACTAATATTTTATCACATCTTTCTGATATGCTGTTTTATTGTGGGGTTCAAGAATAGTCAACTATTTGTCTATTCCTTTTTCATCACATAAAATTTTAAACTTATCAAATAATTACTATTGTCCTCGATTAGTTCAGAATTCTTTTATCTTCCGTTCTAATTGATGCTCAACTAAATTCATGTACTAGAAGAAACAACTTAATGCTTATGATTTGTGAAAAATCAAATAGATGTGACCATATCGAGTATAATCGTCTATGAAAATGATAAAATACATAACCTAATATCTTGCCCTTATATTCATTGGAACATATAATTCATAATGAACTAATTGTGATAGGTATGAAACTCGTGTTCCTTTTCCAAAACCATTTTATCAACTAGACAATGTTCACTTGTATGTAGATCTATTTGACTTAGATTACCTAAAAGGCTCTCTTTAGTCAATCAACTTATTCAATTTTGACCAATATGAAATAATATAGCATGCCACAAGATTGCATCATTGTTAGAAGTACTAGACGATGTAACTAATATATAACTAATATTATTATTTGTATCCACAACATCAAGTACAATAAAACCATTAATCATAAACCTCTATAACAAACAGTTTTGAGGTACAAATTTATTCCATCATTGTGAAAGTTTACTTTAAAACCAAGTTTAACTAACATTAACAAAGAACGAGGAATTTGTCAAATTTATGGAGCATACAAAACTTTATATAGGATGAGGAGTTGACCACCTCATATGTATAATTTGTATGTGCCAATCCAACCACTTTGGAATTATCACCTATATAAAGCCATTTTGTTCCATATGAGATCTTCCAAAACTTTATGATGACATCTCTATCCTTCGCTACATGATTAGTTACTCATAAGTTTGCAATCCATAAAGGATGTGATTCAGTCAAACAAATGAACAAGAAACATTCACTAAACAAATGTATGTACTATAATGTTGAACTTTTTAGGCTCATTCCTTATTTTCATAATAATAACATTTGACACATTTCATGTTCCTCTTCTTGAAAGGACGCTTACAGTTTCTATGTTTATTCCACTTTGCCTTCTTAGAGTCCTGAGTAGAGTGATGGTGTTTCTTGTTTTTTGTCTACTTATTCCCGTAATGATGCTTGTGCTTCTTGTTCACATCTTCATATGAGCTAGAGCCAACTGCATATACCTCAAAAGAAATCTTTGAGGCTCTTAAACACTATTCTTTTATTATGAGATGCCTTACAGCATCTTCGATAGTCTTGATGCTCTCATTATGAGTTAGATGCATATTCAAGTAAGCCTAACTTTGAGGCAAATAGCAAATTACGACTTGCACTTATTGCTCATTGAAAAATTTATAAACAACATCCCTTAACTCACTTATCATGTTTGACATTTACCTTAGATTATTTTATTAAAAAGGATAACTTGAATTAAGCCATATAAGGCAATCAAAGTATACAACTACATACAAAACTAGTAAATTAAAGATACAATATGAGAGAATCACAGGTGACCATAGGTCTGCTTAAGATGATTACATAATATTACACTTAATGAACCAGTTATTTACACATTCCAATTGTTGTAGAGATATTCCATATCTTGAATTTTGTGTTTGTAAATGCTAATGTGGTTTCTAATGTGTGGCAGCAGATGGTTATAGAATTATTCTTTGTTGAGACATTTTTTTTGAAAAATTTGATTATTTCTCTCATCCTAAATAGTTGTAATCAGGGAAGACAATGATAAGCAAAAGCACAACTTGATTGTTTTATTTGGATGCTTAATAAAAGGGCACCAATTCTTGAGTTTGTTCAAATCATTTGGAGCGTTAAAAATGTGACATCTTTACATCATTGTTCTCTATATTTTTACAATAAAATCACTTTGAAAAAATAAATGATTTATGCTCTCTTTAGCCTTTTTACAAAGGATACACCAATTTGTGTCATTCTGAAACTTGGATAGCTTGTCCATAGTTAGTAGTTTGTTCCTCATTGTTAACCATAATGTGGTGAAAGCTCGAGACTGCTGATAACCAAACCATACAATCTTAGCCTAAGCAAGTGTTGGGAAATTTCTGAGAAGAACTTCCTTGCAAGATAGATTAATGAAGATACCATTACAAGTGTGTTTGCAGATGATGTCGTCATTTTCAATGTTAATAGTTGTTTAGATAATCTATGATTTCAACTGATTAGGAATTGATGTAGGTTTGATAATATCCTTGTTTGAGAGTGCTTTAGTAAGTGAAGCTCCTTGTTGGATCAATGGTCTGAGGGTTGAGGCAATATCCACTTGCTCAAAAGGACCTATTGACAGCAAATTATCTTGCTACAAACTAATTGATTTGCCATTTCCTAAGAGATAAATAAAATCATATCTGAATTTTTGCCTAATCTTGAAGATGGCTTTCGTAGTTGAAGAAGCATAGTTTTTCACATCTAGATTCCAAATACTTTTGCTCTTTATGAAGAAATTATGAATCCACTAACACCATAAAGTCTACTTGTTAGTTGTAAGTCTCCATAGCCTCTTAGTGAGCATGACAATGTTCTTTTTTTTAGGGTAATTATGTTAAGGCCTCCATTATCTTTAGGGACACACATATCCCTCCATTTCATCTTGCCGTCCTAGGAGTTTCTTTACAGTCAAACCACAGAAACTTATTGAAAATCTTGTCAATAGTTTTGATGATGTTGATAAGAAAAGCAATATGGGTTGCCCAATAAACATTAATGAAATTCAAAATTAAGAAAATCAGTTGTGCTATACCAGCAGTGGAGAGATTTTGAGCTCCATAAAGATATTCTATTATTTATCTTATCAATCAAACTACTAAAATCTCTTGTGTTTAACCTTTAAGTTGTTACTGAAATTCCAAGATACATTATTGGAAAATATTATTGTTTAAAACTAGTAATGAATTTCATAATTGACCCTTGGTTTATAGTAATCTTAGAAAGAAAGAGACCACTTTTGGAGTAATAAATTTGGAGATCAAACATCTTGTTAAAGACCTTGAGAGCTTTTATAAGGGTTGAAACAGATATCGGGTCAACTTTGAGTAGAATGAGATCATTAGCAAAACAAAGATTGATAATTTGCAATTTCCTACATTTGGAGTGATATTTGCAATCCTTTATTCTTTCCACAACCATTTTAAGGAGTCTATTGAACACTTCCATAACCAGAGCAAAGAGATAAGGAGAAATGGGATCACCTTAGCAGATTCCATTATAACTTTTGAATGGTTTTGTGGGCTAATCATTGATAAGAATGTTATAAGAGGGAGAAGTGATGCAATGCCTGATCCAATGAATAAAGGCATTAGGAAACTCCATAGCAATTAGAAATTTGATTATAAAATCCCAATTCACACTATCATAAGCTTTTTTAAGATCAATCTTAAGATATTAAGTTAATCTACCCTTCTTCTTTGAATAAGCTTTCACCAACTCTTGTAATAACATAATGTTGTCACTTATGATTATTCCAGAAATGTAAGCACCTTCAGTAGCATAAATCAAATACCTAAATTTTAAATTTATTATAAATAAAGTCTATAGTTAACTTCTGTAGTTATTTTATGTGGGTTGTCATGTATTTTCGTCAAATAACATGTAAAATGTTAATAAATTAAAATAATAATAATAATTTTACAATAATAAAAAGTGGTTAATTAATTTTTTATTTAGATTTAATTAAAAATGTTAACAATTTATTAATTAAAAATTTCATGTATATGTTGACATAAATATATTTATTGTGTATTGTAATCTATATTAATAAGATCGATAGGGGCTAGCTCTTTTAAACTTTGAATTATATTTGTAAGAAATTAAAAAATTTGAAATTTGATTGATGTATATTTTTACTCATTGCTAGTATTATAAAATTAAATAAAGATGTAAATTTAAAATATAAATTAACTTTTCTAACAATTTTTATAAATAATAAGGTATATAAGGACAATTTGCATACAATTTAATTTATTCTTTAATAGATTATAAATGGATTATTTCATATTTAAACGTCTAAATCACACCTTAATATTTCCTAAAATTTTGAATTAAGTCTTTATTGTTATTTATAATATTACATTGCAACTTAACGTTTTCAAAATGATAACAGTATCACTCCAAACCCTAATGGAGTTAGGTTTATATTAATTTCTAGTAATTAGGTCGTCAACTTATCATCATATACGGTGTTACAGTAAGGCAATCTTGAGCCACCAAAAGCTGAGGTGAAATAATTTCTTTAGGCATTTGTATTTATTTTTGTCAAGTATAAAACATTTATCGTGTTCATATTAGAATTTATGAAGGGACAATATAAAGTATGTGGATTAGCATGTGCTCACGTGCAAAATTGCATCCATTATAATTACTTGTATACACGATAAACTATACGTCCATGTGGTCAATCGTGTTTATGTTAGAAAAAGTGCATTAGCTAAAGCTAGATGAAGATTTATAATATCATTTCCATATATTTCATTCCACTTGTAATTATTTGTAAAGTCTATTGGCCTCCTGCTAATGTACACAAAATAATTATCCTTTATAAGGATAACTTTCATCTTCCCCTTCTATAATAAGGAAATTTTCTTGTTAAACTTCTTAATTTTAAATTTGATTATCATTGCTTCTATCCTAAATGGTTCTAGTTTTAGAGAAATAACTCTCATTATTTCATAAAAGCAATAATTTTATATATACGTAGTGCCTAATACTTTTAAATAATGAATAACATCTAACTTACATTATGAAGTGGAGGATTCATATCTAATATAAGTAGATATGCACATTCTAATTAGGCTTTGGTATCACTTGCTAAAATAATTATAAGGACAACAGCCCAATTTTTATATTGATTTTGAATTATTTAAAAGCAAAAATCACCTTCGATTTGGACAACTCCCAAACTTTTCCTCTTCCCTCATTCTTAGTTTCTCGTCTCATTTTAATCCCATTCAATAATGAAGAAGAGTAATTAACAAATTCTAACCCAACTAATAATAGTCAAATGAATAGTATTTTTAACCTATTATTGGGTAAAGTTTTCGATTACCCACTAACCAATTTGTATTATCTACTAACTAATTCAAGTTACCCCTAACCAATTTGAGTTACCTACTGACAGATTCAGGTTACCCACTTGCCAAATTGTTATGAAGGTTTCACGTAGACTTTTACGTTATTTTAGTTTACAGATAGCTTATGAATGGACAATTTTGTCTACTTATAATATTATTAAGATGATTTTTTAACAAAATTAAATTATAAATGTGGTTTTTATAAAATTGAAAATTATAGTAAAGGTATTACTCTTTATCCTTTTCAAATATTAATTTACAATTTAAAATCTATAAGATTAGAACTTTACAAGCTTTACTTTTAGTGAATGAATTTATTTTTTGATGCTTAAAATAAGAAGATGAATGATTATTTATAGATAAATTAAACTAATTAAATATATAAATTTTAATCTATTTTAATTACCATATGTTCTTGTATTTGCTTTTGCCAATGTACATCATTTGCTTTCAACCATTTTACTTGTTGCATTTATATTTCCTAAGCTCAACTATTATGGGACAATTGTTTGTATAAATTTTTAGGATTTATTTTATGCTGTATATCAAATTAAAAATAATTCCATGCTTTCCCCATCCTCTCATACTTGTAAAATTTTGAGCTTAATAAACGAAAATATATTCATACCTTTCTATTATCATGTCTTCATAGTTTCAATTTTATTTTTATTGCATTCTCCTAATTTACAAATATGGTTAAGAAATGGTACATAGAGAAAGTGTCCTAGTATGTTTGATCTTTGTTAGTGGTGTAATGTTTGATGACTGGTGTTTATGTTGTATTAGTAGTGTGTTTGATTTTGTTGGTATATATGACACACCTTGGCTTCTTTGAGGTTACAAACCATTGTACAAGAAATTTCATCCACCAATTTTTCTTATGTTATGGTCAAGGATCTTGCTTATGTCCTTGTTAAATTACTTATACATCATTAGAGGGCCATATTTTGGCTTACTATGTTTTGGTTCCTCCATATTTTTATAGAACCTGTATAGATAACTCGTATGAAAAGTATGATGAACCTTTAGCATTTTAAGTAACTTTAAGTAATAGGCAACATTACCTTCTTGATGATTTAGAAGGGAATATCATATTTTAGAATTAATCCCTTATATATTGTCTTCCCATTTATCTTTCCCATTTGGATTTAGGGTGGGAACTTCAACAATACTTTGTCCCTAACATTAAAGTCCACCAGTTGATAATGATAATACACTATTTTTTTCTTCCAACATTTCTTATTCGTCCCTAATATATGTATAAGTAGTAGGAAATTTGTCTTCCATCTACTGCTTTGTCATCTCCAATGGAGTGAGGAGTTGTTGGCCTAACACTAATTTAAATGAGTTCTTTTTTGCGGAGGAAGACCATTGTAAGTTGTACATAAACTTTATATTGTCCAGTAGTTCCAACCATTTCTATTGGTTGGAGCTCACATAATGCCTCAAGCCATCAATACATTTATCATTTCGGTTTGCTCATCTATTTATGGATGACTTGTATGGAGAACTTTAATTCAACCCCCATCATTTGAACAAAGAAGTTTAAAATCTATCAATGAATTGAGTGTCCTAATTACTTACTACATCAAATGGAACACCAAAGTGCTTCACAATATCTTATTAGAATAAGTCAATTGCAATTTATTTTAGGTAAGATGTTGTAGCCATAATGAGAACAACATATTTGGTGAACCGATATACCACCATCAGCATCAAGGTCTTGTCATTAATTTTCCAAAATTTTATAATAAAATCATAAGGCTTAAATAATTCCTCTGGCTTTTATCTCTCCACCTTATCTTACTAGCAAACTAAATAAGTTCAATAGTTGGTTTTAATGTTTTGCTCTATATGAAGCCAAACATATGAACGTAACAAATAATGTCATCATCCATTCCTTTCCTAGATGTGATGGAGAACTATGGGCATGTGAAAGACAAGAAGAGAAGCATCCATAGTGTGATTTGCCTCAAGGAAGCCTAGGACGTGACTTGCATGGACATGAGCTTGCAAAAGGAGGCTT
>JANSVA010000008.1:8733376-8751820 GCA_025504915.1 Erythroxylum reticulatum | reverse complement strand
AACTAAGTGGTGCTGCTTTGAATTACTCCACTTATGATAAAGAGTTGTATGCTTTAAAAAGGTCTTTAGAGACTTGGAAACATTACTGGTGGCCAAAAGAATTTATCATTCATTCTAATCATGAAAGCTTGAAATTTATAAAGTCCTAAGATAAATTGAACAAGAGACATGCTAGGTGGCTGGAATTTATTGAAACTTTTCCTTATGTTATTAAACATAAACAAGGAAAAGAAAACATTGTGACTTGATGCTCTTTCTAGGAGATACTCTCTTCTTAGCTCTATGCATGCTAGGTTACTTAGTTTTGAGATGTTGAAAGGCATGTATGAATCTGATTATGACTTTGCAGAAATTTGGAAATCTTGTGAAAAACATGGTAATGATAATTTCTAGATATTTGATGGATTTCTATTTAAAAACGATAAACTTTGCATTCCATCTTGCTCTATGCGTGAATTACTTGTTAGAGAGACACATGGTGGTAGATTGATGGGTCACTTTGGTGTTGAGAAAACTTTAGCTCTTTTTCATGAACATTTTTATTGGCCTAACATGAGAAAGGATGTTGTTTCTATTTGTGCTAAATGTATTACTTGTAGGCATGCAAAATCTAAGGTTCAATCACATGGTTTATATTCTCTGTTACCCATCCCCTCTCATCCTTGGCTTGATATATCTATAAACTTTGTACTTGGATTGCCTAGATCATCTAGGGGAAAGGATAGTATCTTTCTGGTGGTTGATCGATTTAGCAAGATGGCTCATTTTATTGCTTGTTCTAAAACCAATGATGCTGTTCATATTGCTGACTTGTTCTTTAAAGAGGTTGTAAGATTGGATTGGTTGCCAAAGACTATTGTGAGTGATAGAGATGTGAAATTCTTTAGTAACTTTTGGAGAACTCTAAGGAATAAACTTGGCACTAAACTCTTGTTTTCTACTGTTGCACATCCTCAAACAGATGGTCAAACTGAAGTGGTAAATAAAACTTTGACAACATTGTTACGTGCGATCATCCAAAAGAACTTGAAGAATTGGGAAAAGTGTCTCCCACACATTTTAATCCTTTGACAACTTTGGAAATTCTTCTATTGCGTTCTAAGGAGTTTACTAACCTTGACAGTATGAAAAAGGATAAACTTATGCAGGAGTTACATGCTAAAGTTAGAGCCAACATTAAGAGGAGAAATGAACAATATGCAAAGCAAGCCAATAAAAGCCGAAGGTGTGTTATATTTGAACCTAGTGATTAGGTTTGGATGCACTTGAGAAAAGAGAGGTTTCCAGAACAAAGGAAATCTAAGATACAACTAAGAGAAGATGACCCTTTTCAAGTTTTAGAAAGGATTAATGATAATGCTTATAAATTTGATTTGCCTAGCTCCTATGACAATGTTAGTGCTACATTCAATGTATCTGATTTATCCCTCTTTGATGCTGCAGATTCGAGGATGAATCCTTTCAAGGAGGGAGGGAATGATGGAGAACCATGGGCATGTGAAAGACAAGAAGAGAAGCATCCATGGTGTGATTTGCCTCAAGGAAGCCTAGGACGTGACTTGCATGAACATGAGCTTGCAAAAGGAGGCTTAAGAGCTGAAATTGGATCAGATTTGAAGTCTAAATGTTCAAGGCAAGGGGATGAACGAAATTCTCATATTAAAGGCCTAACATTCAAGTCTAATGTTCCTAAAGATCCATTATAAGATGTTGGAAGCCCAATGACAAGAGCTAGGGTCAAAGCTATGAAGCAAGCATTGAATTGTTTGATCCAAGACCTTCAAGAGATAGAGCCTATGTTGTTGAGTCAGATTTCATCTCATAAAGGTCCAAAAGGCATTGCCTTACTCCTTGAAGCCCAACATAAAGTGTCCAAAGGCCCACATGGAGTCCAGTTGGGAGAACTCACTTAAAATACCATGTGAAAAGCATTTGTCACTTAAAAATAAGGATAAGGACGTGATCTATAAGGCCCAACATGTTCATATCATGTTTTAGTTAGTTTCCTTTTTGTTTTCCTTAAAATAAGGTTATTTAGTCAACACTTTTATAAGTTTATTTTGTTTCCTTTTAGGGATTGATTTGCTTCCTTTTATTTATTTTCTTCTTTAGGACATTAAGTTAGGAAGTTTTTCCTATAAATAGGCACCCTCTATGTACTTTGAAAGGGAGATTTTTTTAATTCAGAAATAATATTGAGAACTTTCTTGCTTTCTTTGTATTCTTTGAGAATACTTGACTTATCAAAGGAGTGGTCTTCTTTTGTGGCGTCCTAAGGTTAGAGTTCTAAGAGACAAGTTCTCTTAGGGTTCTTTCCATTGACCAACATTTTTACGAAGGTTCTAAGAGACAAGTTCTCTTAGGGTTCTTTTCATCGACCAACATTCTTCTAACCTCCTATTTTCTCTTTGTATTCTGTGTCTATCTTTTCAATTTTGTTTCTTGTGATTCCGTGTGTTTGCTTGATTATATCTACTTCCGGGCATAGTTCCATCTTGTTGAAGGTTCTCTAGGACAAGTTCCTATTGGGTCTACCATCAAGATGTCTTACTGTGAATCATATGACTTATTTATGAGTTATCTCCTAATTCTGTCAAATTAAAGAACAAATAGCTTTCCACCTTTTCCTATAAGTAGCCTATTATTGAGTCAATACTATTTGGTCATGTCATCTTGAACTTCTTGAACCAACTAATAATAACTAGTATTAAGCTTACCATTTTGCTAATATTTTTCATCAATTCTACTTCAATTCGGGATAGATCGTAGTAGGCTCCTAACACTTCTCTCTTACTAAGGGCATCGACTATTTGGTTACACTTTTCTAGTTTTTGCATTTAAGTGAAATCATACTCAATCAAGAAATCTTGCCATCTTGGATACTAAGCTAATAGTTTCTTTTGCACCTTGAAGAAAGTATTTGTTATATTGTCTATTCGTAATTCAACTCTAATAAGTAAATACACTACACCCATAGAAAACCATTTTTCGTATCATTTATTTTTCTCTTCTCAAAGGCCACAAGATGTCTCTCATGAACCAATACACCTCCAATTGTTTTATCTAAGGTATCCATTTGAATTTCAAAAGGTTATTCAAATTTTGACAATCTCAAAGTAAGTCCCGATGTAATGGCCTATTTTAACTTATCAAAGGCATCCATACATTGATCTGTCTAGCCGTATTTCTCCTTTTTTAGTAAATTCATAAGAGGTGCTACCTTTTGAAAGTAGATGTAGATAAACTTTCGATGATAGTTTGCAAGACCGAGAAAGGATTGTAATCTCGTCATTTTTATAGTGGCTGCTACTCTATAATACCCTGCACTTTCTTCAGATTCATTTGAACTTCATTTTTACCTACTTAAGTGTTCTAAATTTTTAATTTTTCTTCTAGCAAAATCACACTTTCCATTTGACATATAGCTAGTTCTTATTCAAACATTCTATCACCTGTTCCAAATAAACCATATGCCCTTACATATAGTTGTTATAAACCACAGTATAATCAAGGAACATAATTATGAAGTCAGTTAAAAATTCCTATATCACATTATTTATAAGATTGCAAACATAGCAGATGCATTGGTCAATTAGAAAGGAATTACTTCACATGCACCATACCTAGTTACATAAGTGGTTTTTGATTTTTCTCATTCCACAACCCAAACATGTCAATAACTTGAGCGAAGATCTAGCTTTATGAATATAAAAGCTTTACTCAACCTATCTATAAGATCTTCTACGAAGAAAATGAGATACTTATTCTTAATGATCACCTTATTCAATACTTAACAATTGAAACAAATCCTTAATGATCCATCTGCTTTATTCTAGAAAAGAACTGGGGCATTATATGGAACTTTTGAAGGTTCCATGCTTGTTTCCAATAATTCATTCAATTGTTTCTACAATTTCTTTAATTCTAACAAAGACATCCGATTTGGAGTAGTAGCAGGACGATTTACACCAGTTTCTAATTCTATTTTATGATTTATTACTCTCCTTTAAGGTAATTTCTTAGGTAGTTTTGTTAGATCACATCTCGATATGATCCAACAATTAGACAATTTCATTTGAGACTTCTATCATAATACTTTCCTTCACTTCAACTATAGCAATAAGGTAAGTATGCTCAATATGTGTCAACCTTTTCATTGCCATTATAGCTGAAATGATTGATAGTTTACCACTGTTCCTCTTTTTATTAAGATCTCGACATTTTACAAAGCAAGGTTTATGCTCATATATGAACATAATTCCATTCAAATGTTGATATATCACATTTTTGTCTAATTGGAGAAATTCAATACTAACGATTATGTTAAAAATCATCAAATGGTATCACCTTCATGTTTATCTTTCTATTTTAACCATCCATCTCAATGATCACATTATAATATATACTAGCCACATCCCTAACTTTCATATTCACCATTTTCAAATGGTTTGTGAATCTTACTCATCTTTAATTAAAACTTAACAGTAATTATGTTTGCAATGAAACCATTTATAGCACTCTTGTCAACCATTATCACTACTTTTGCCTTATTTATTTGAATTGATACATGCAATAGTGAAGAATGAGTAGCACATACTTTGTTTGACAAAGTATTCAACAGTTATAATGGGTTCACCAATATGGCTACTTTACACTGATTTTCATCTTCAGCCTCCATTGTATTAAGTTTTTCTCGTTTCAAACACTTCGACATAAAGTGTGGTCTATCGCATACCAAAGACCTAGTGTTTCTATTATTTTTATGCCCATTCGAAGCAAATCCATTACCATACATTTAGCTATTTTTCTTATCATATTGCATCATTTTTTCCATCATATTTTGGGTTGTCGTTTCCATGTTTTCTTTTCACCTAATGCTTAGACAAGTTAAAGGTCCATATTACCTCTTTATCCTTATTCAGACGTAAGTCTACCAAACTTTCTACCATTGCAATCATATTAAGAAGACCTTGCTCCCCTTATCGACGTAGTTTAATCTGTGCCCCCATCTGAAACCTAACTAAGAAATTAAAAAGTTTGTCTTTGTCAAACGTCTTTTGGATGTCCAACATCATAGATGTAAATGCATTTACGTAGCTTTGAATTGTTCCCTTTTGTAATAACTTTTGTAAGGATTCCTGAGCAACTTATAACGTATTGTAAAGAAGAAATTAGTCCTTCAATTTATGGATCATAACTTTCCATGTTTCTATATATCCACTATCTTCTCATATCTAAATTGTTATTCAATCGAGCTCTCCACCATAACTTTGCATCCCCAGCTACGTGCACACATGTGAGCATGACTGTATCCGTTTAAGAGACTAACAATGTCAAAATATTGCTATATATTTCATAAGAAATTCTCTGGTGCCTTTACATCTTAAGTGCCATCAAAATACTTTAGATCTGGAACTTTTGACCGTGACTAGTTCGTGCCACCACCTATAGTAGCATAATTTTTTAGCAAGGTTAGTGCATCTTCTAGCACACCAACTCGTCAATTTGTCCCCCTTGAATTTCCGTTAACCATGTTTAGATCCTTGTCATAGATTTCTCAATTTGATTCAAAGGAACATTCACATGTATTGTCTCATGTTCCTATATAGGCCTTGGCCCATATTCTAGGTGAGTTAGCCTTTTTAGAATGACTTCTATGTTCTGTCCGCCAACTATTATGTGCCCAAGATAGTTTATAATGTGTCTATAGCGATTAATTAAAGGTTCACTCAATTACCAAACACCACTGTAATTACATCATGACAATCTTGTAATGTTTTCAGTATCAATTTGTTAAACATTACAAGGTGTTATTTTCATAGGTACTTGACATGCATTTTGTTTTTTTTTTTTGTAAAGAGATGTAAATAAGACTTCTAAGTAATAAAAAGGAACACTATTAATGCAAAAGATTTATGCGAAGCAGTTTGAGACTTAGGTTAGTCTCCTGCACACACGTCTCACACACATACACAAACATATATAAGACATGCAAAAATTTTGAAAGTTAAGGGTTAATTAGCCTATAACCATTATCTCTTCAAGCCATTATTTATCCAGATAGGTCCTAACAGATATTGGTAAACTAAAAAGTGACCGGAAGAGTAGCTAGATCAACCAATATAACAGGTACTCGACATTAATTGATAATCGTCAAGTATCAAACCATTGTAATTCTTAACCTCCATGGAGCAGAGAATTGTACGTTCTGGTCAGCCCGAAGAAGTAATGTGAACTTCGATAACAAAGTTTGGAGGCGGTGATATTTCTAACGATCCCACGCATATATTTTTCTCAGATACTTTTTATCAGGTGATCATGACACAAATATTCATCTGGAAACACGGGTCTAGTTCAGATGTTGGATATGATTCTTATTGACAGATTGTTCTCCGATGTTCCAAGTCACTGCTGGTGTAGTGATTTATACACAATGGTGTTCAAGGATTGGTTTAACAAGGGACAACAAAATCAGGCATCTCGACTCGAGAAAAGATTTTGCTTCTTATATTTCTGGGAATGGCATTGGCACTGTAGTGAATGCTGCTATTGATCTTTCCACATTTCTTGTTACACGAGTTGACCTTTTTAACTACACTCCCCCTTTTTTTATTACATTAGGTATCCCAGCTTAGTCGGACTAATCCTAAGCCCCTAAGTCCCCACCCCAAGGGCCTTTAGAGGAGGTAAATTCTGGAACCCAAGATCCCTCAGGTTCCTACATAACTTGCATACTTCTACGCACAAGGAGTCTTCACATACTTGATTGTTCAGCTGATGATTGATCACTGGCCCTGCTCAACATCAGGTTCCCATCAACCCCCAGATTCCCTAGTAGCTACAACTCCCACACTGCCGCTAGAAACGAGGCATCCGTAATTGATCCGATTAAGGAGCTTTACCCAAGGGGCTAAATGATCATCAACAAGAACATTTCCCTTTTCTCCTCCTTTAGCGTGACTCGAACTCAAAACCTCCTAAAAAGGAGAGCCTTTAGTAAAGAGTTGAAACCATTTAGGTCACTCCTACTTGTCTTTAACTATGCTCCCTTAAATATGTTTGAGGAAGTGAATGCATAAATTGTTATAGCCGTGTATGCGACTGTAGTAACGTGGAAACAGGAAGTTCATCCAAAATTAAAAATCTAGAAAATCTGGTCAGAATTCAAACACACCAAAGGCTTAATCCGAGAACAGTAAAGGAAAGAAAAAGAAAAAGATCAACTTAGCACATTATTTGTTGACAGATATCCTGGTGTTGGAGCAAGGGGGGACTGAGAACGCCTTGCAACATTCAGTGCGGAGACAGTTTGTACATGGTGGCATAGGCAATCCTTTTGACTTGCTGGGAACCTCCCAACAATGACACCAACAAAACCAGAAAAACCATGATAACTGAAACTACAGATATCAGCCCCCGAGTACCGATTTGTCGTGAGAGTGCACTAAACACACATTTTGGTGGGTTGTGCGGCCTCTCTTTTTCTTTTCCCTTCTGTCCAGAGTCTACCTTCTCAAACACCTCTGCCAATGTTGGCTTCTTCAAGTTGACTCTCTGGGTTGCTGCTCCTACAAAAGGAGATGCCGGCATTGGAAGTGTTTGTGAGAATAGGTGTTGGAAACTATTCTCTGTGGCAGGATTGCTAGCAACCGCAAGGAACCCAGGAATGTTCAACGATGAAGTTTCATCCAGTTTGACTATGTCATCCTTCAGTATATCGGCATAGAAGTCGTCTTCGGAATCAAAATCCTGGTATTCAAGACAAAATTCTCATAAAAAATCACAATTTTATAGGGCGTGAACATGAAGATATTGATCCTATAACTTTCTATCTGAAGATCAACGCTATTGCATCAGTTGCATTCTGTAACCAAAGCCCACTGAATAGAAATAGGATATGATAAAGGAAAAGATATACACCAACAATCAAGCACCTTCTGGAGAACTGAAGATTCTGCCAAGGTAATCCCATCTGATAGCTTTTGTTCACATTCAGATGCAGAGTCAAGCTGCTCAATTGAGAAAGAATCATTACCGCTACTACATTTCTTTGAGCATTCAGCCTTTTCCCCTTCAGACACTCCTGTCCGGTCAATAACACTTTCTGAAGCAACATTACCACTACTCTGCGCATTCGAAAGAGGACTTTTATTTGGAGAAGCTCGACTTGATGTCTCATTAGACCGGAACTCAACATTCCTCCTCAAACGGCAAACAACCATAGAATCCTGCATTTCACGTACATATTTCCCATCAATTTTGGGAAACGAAGCATATTACAAGTGAAAATTACTTTCTTATAAATCTCTCGACTACATTAAATCACGCGGACACTTCCTTTTATTCATATTTTAGTGTATGTTCACAATCTTAATTGGCAAATGAATCCTGAACTTTAATTGTAACAGAAAGCATAGGCTATCTGGAAGATAAAGCAGTGAAGGAAGAAAGAATATGCCTCCAGTTTAAGCAGATTGATGTTTCTCCATTAGAAAATGAATTGCCAGTGACATTATCGTACAGCTTGCAATTTCTATTTAAATAATTACCTATGCCTGATCTTCTGAAGAAAGAATACATAATAATGTTGATGTTCGTCGTTTACAAGAACTTCTCAATAGTTTTCAAGATCTTTCTCATTAGTGCAACATAATCCAAATAAAGTCTGGATTAGAAAAAGTAAAAAAAAGGGGGGAAAAAAGAAGATGGAGCTTGAGTTGATTTTTTTCTTATGTCATCACAAATGATTTGCTATGATAACAAATAGTTACGCTTGTAGCCTTGTATCTTAAACTATAAGAAAAACCATCATAAACCCACCATCCTACTACATGTATACTTTAAGATGGAAATCTAGAATTATTACAGACTGCAGGCATCGCAACTTTCGAAGAGAAAGAGCAAGGAGTTCAAAGAAAAAGAAGCGTGCAAGTCATAATCGACAATTGAAACTTTTTTTTAAAGAGTTAAAGACAATGTATTGAAGCCAGTTTTTTCTGCTTCATACTTAAAAGACGGGAACTTAGTCTTTTTCTCGTATTTAGACTCTTAATAGGGGGTATGGTTGATTCCTTACTAGAGACAGAAAGATAATAAAAGAAAACATTCCAAGCTCTCCTTTTGTCACCACTAGAACTAACAAAACATAAGATAATACGAAGGCAGAGGGAATTTAATTTGTTAGGGTGTCCAAACAAACAAAATTCTCAACCAAACAGACATAGTGACTACTTTAAGCAGAGAAATTGACAAAACTTCTTCCTACAGATTGATAAAGTAGCAAAACTCAAAAGGACTAAGATAATTAATGGCATAATGTACATAAGATTGCAGTCCAAGTGTCCTAAGAAATGAACATCTTCTGTCATATATATAATTTTGATGACTAGGATTGAAAAGAGTTTGACCTGGGAGTTTCCTTTCATGGAATATTCATGCATAATCCATTCTGTTCTTTCCCCTTTTGGTGCACGACCAACGTGGAACACAAGAGTCCTCTTTGTCCCAATTACATCAGAACCTGACTTCACGATCCGCTCCTTTCCCGTTGCCTTCCAATAACCAAGTTCAGTTGCCCGCTTACTTTGTGAACCATTTGGGTATTTCCTTCCTCGAGCCGAAAAGAAGAACCACTCATTTTCAGATTGAATGACAGATTTCCCTGGTTAAAGATGATCCAAAAGCTAATCAGTTACACAATATCACCTTAGTTCATGCACAAAACCCACATTGGAACTTCAGTACCAAGCAAAGTCTCGATATTATTTTGAAAATAGAAGGATAAAACAGAAATTGTACTTTGGAATGATAGGAGACATAAGTTCATCCAGCGTCATACTTCTGAAAAACTCTTGAAAACGATTAACAGATGGTTGAAAACAATGAATTGCACACCTCAGTTTTGTAGTGAAACTTCTCATATCATGAAACCAAAAACAAATTTACATTTGAATTCATTACCATGAAATTGAATAAGTTTGCCTAAATTCTTTCCTGTCAAGGTAAATTTTGTTAGTAAATTTCATACCCTTTTATTCCTACGTTATAGAAAGGAGAGAATCAAATTAACTTCTTTGTCATCAGATATAATTGAACACTTTCAGATCAATTTAACATATATATATATCCAAGACAACTTAGTGAAACAGTTCAACTAAAATTGCGTATTTCTAAAATATCAAAACATACGAATTAATTATACAATATCTTTCAATTAAAAATTATTCAAACATAAAATTCAGACATTGTTTGCAGCTTTGTGATGCTACGCTGAACTACCGCTAAAGCATGCCATTTTCTTGAAATCCCAGGAGAAATCCATTGGAAAACTTAGCTTTTAAAATATACATCACTATTTTCTTATCTTTGACCTAGCTGTCACATTATGTGGTTCTCATTTGGTGCCTAGTTCAGGTTTTGTTGAATAGTTTCGCAAGTAATTATAAATCTTATAAGCAGAATTTGCAAATATATTTTGAACACCAAAAAAAAAAAAAAAAAGGCCACATGTAGGGAATCCATGAAGCCAACCACGTAGCAAATTCTATTCTGATGGTGGAAGACACATTAGGATCATTCGTGACACGCACAGACATATTAACATCAGGATATTGCATCTATCAGTCTCCAGGGAGGACGAGAAACCATACGATCTTTAAATCTTATTTCAATCTTTAAAATTCATAATGTAAAAATAACTAAATCATCATCATAGACCTTAGTAACTGTTACATGCAACAATATTTCATAGTTTAATTAAAAGTTATATATCCATAAAAGCTTAAATTGAGGATAAAGAAGGAAAGGGTTGGTGATATAAAATTATTTTAAATTACCAGGTAAATCCCAGGGCTCGTGTTTACAAATCTCGACTTCGGGAATAACTTCCACGCACGTGTCGGCACTTTCCATCTTCTTCTTGAGGTAGTAGGAAATGAGCTCAACGTCGGTCGGCGAAAACCTAAACCCCGGAAACATCGACGATGCCTGTAGTGACATCCGCGTCTCTTCCGATACTCCCGACATCATCTATCTTCTTCCTCGTTTTAATTCGGAAACAATATACTAAGAAGCAGCTTAGACGTTATTTGCATAACTTGAAAGAAAATCGAGTTACTTTACTTCCTATGCACTTAATCCGTTTCTTGGTTTGTCTGTTTGCGAGTTTGTCCGAGGTAATCTTGAACGTGGACAGACCGTGGTTTTCACGTGGTGTAACTTACGTGTCACTGTCTCGACGTGACAATGCGTTATGCTACCAAATGCCCGACGCTGGCCGCGACATATGTTAGGAAGAAGCCATGAGTGTAACAGTCCCTGGTAATTTTTACAAAAGTTACTTGATTTCGCCCTCCAAAATTCTTTTTTGTTCTACAAGTCCCCCAAACTCTTCCATTTTGAATCAATTAAGTCCTCGACGTCTGTTACTCCATAACCTCGTCCCTTTTGTCTTCGGCATTCTAGTCTTGACTTTTCCTTAAACTTTGGCAAGAGTATATAATTGCAAGAGTTGTATATAAATGGGAAAGAAGATTGTTTGATCAATATAATTGTAAAAATTCTCCAAATGATAGAGATAATCCATCATAAAACACTCAATAGGCTAGTCCACATTTATGATCTGAATTTATGAACTTAACTCAAACTACACATGGACAGTACTCATCTTCAATACAATCGTGTCGAGAAGTGGAAGAGACTAAATACACTAACAGATAACAAACAGTTGACATTTAACCTCACCTCATTGAAATTGTTGGATATTTTGGAAGCCACGACAACCAGGGAAGTCGCATATTAATGGACAAATCTTTCCCTTTCATGAGCAGGAAACAAACACATTAAGATAGCAACGAAAAGAGTGCGATTTCAGTACAGGATTCTCTTTTTTTTTTTAATGGGAAAGAGACTTGAGTGACTTTTAACCTACACATTTAAAGATACTTATAGATTAAAGAGAAACTCCAACGCAAGTTTAATACTTAAATTTTTTTAAAAAAATTTAAAGAACCAGTTGGATAAGGATAACTCGTATAAGGCATTCCCTGACAGTTGTTCGTTTTTCCAATGTAGTCGTACAATTTTTACCATAACTTGGTCACTAACGCACAAGAGTCTCTCAAACGTGCACATCGATAAAGAGTACAGCTTTTGGATATGGTATTTCAAATATCGTAAGCAATAGACGCATTTACCTGTAAGATATTTTTCAAATGGAAGAATTTATATATTACTTACAATATCTATATATTATACATACTAAAAATTAAATATAATTAAGATGCGTCATACAAATAATTAAAGATGAATAATATGTGGTACAAAGTAAATATTAGGATTTGTGATATTTATAATCAATTCAAATTTGTGGTTATAATTAATTTGATACAATTATAAATACTCATCCATATTCATGTTTTATTTATTAAAAATTATATAAATCTCGTAAGAATTCCAATTTTATAAATTATAAGTCACAAGTTAATATCTTAAATTTGAAATTAGAGAGTCTTTGTATTGTAATTTTTCTCTTCATTCATAATAATATTTTGTTTATGTCCTAATTCTTCTAACTTTAAATGAGTTGCAATCTTACTCTATCCACCTAATCATTCCAATAAGTTGTATCAGAGCATAATCAAGGTTACAAATTTAGTTATCATGTACTTTGTGGTTGTCACTAAGTGGATTTCCCACATTAGAAGACAAGTTAAATATTATTCACTCTTTGAACATACTAGATACTATTCACATATGTAATTATTGTTTACACGACATAGTAATAGCCATTTCTCTTATCTTATAATAGTTTAGGATAGAAATAATAGCAACCAAATATAAGATTGAAAAGTTCAAGGTGAATAATTTCTCATTATAAAAGTCGAAGATGAAAACTATTCTTATAAATGATAAGTACCTTGCAGCTATTAGTGAAAGGCTGACAAAATTCAAAGATGACGCTAAGTAGAATTAAATAGATGTGAATGTTATTAGAAATCTTCACTTATCTTTAGTTGATGTACTTTTTTCAAGGGTAGAGGAAGAGAAAATGACAAAAGAGATATAAGATTATCTCACAAAGCTTTCCAAGGTTAAGTCACTCTATAATTAAAAATTCCTTAAAAGTAAACTTTATGCTCTTAAGATGTCATAATTCACTTGAGCACATTAATAATTTGACTACTTTAGTCTCTCAGCTCATATAGTTGGGCTATATAATTGAGTCATATAAATGTGTCAAACTCCTATTTCAAAGTTTACTTAAATTATATGATCAACTCATTATTAGCTTAACCATTAATCTTTTAGTAGACTACTTATTCTTTAATGACGTTAAAGTGGTAATTTTAAAGGAAGAAAATCGGCATAAGAATAAAGAAGATATGTAATTTGGTTTACAACAAGTCAAACCTTTAATGGTGTAAAAAATAGATATCAATGGAACAGGGCTTGAATGGAAGCCAAAATCAAAATAGATCAAAATTAAAAAGTAAGAAAAAATTAAAATTCTATGAATATGGTAAGAAAGGTAACTTGAGAAAGGATTGTTAGAATTTAAATAAGAAACATTTTAGTCCTCAACAAAATTTCGCAAGTACTTCAGATGATGTTCATGCCCTATTTTGTGAGCCAACAACAACAATTGAAAGTAAGAGGTTACTACTTGACGTATGACTAATTGACTCAAGAGTTATTTTTCACATGACCTCTGTAAGAAAATGGCTTCATCATTATGAACATATTCGTAAGGACCTATGTACAAATATAGTGATTATCCTCTAAAGGTTGTTGGTATTGGAACCATTAAATTGAGATGTATTATGGTACAATTCATTCTCATTAAGAAGTACTACATATAGAGGAGGACTTGAAAAAATAATTTGTTGTCTCTAAGATGACTAAATGATCTTGGATGCAAAATAAAAATTGTCAATAATTTTTTTCAAATAACTTAAGGTACAATCATACAAATATAAAGGATAAAAGATAGGTCCAAACCTATATAAGTTAAAAAGACAGACATTGCCAGGAGTAGAAGCATTAGTCAATTCAAGTAGTCTAAGTGAGTCATCTTGAATGTTATGACGTCAAAATCTTAGACATATATCTAAACAAAGAATGAAGATTTGTGTGGAGAAAAAGTTACTTCTTAGGCTTATAGAGGTATCACAACCTTTTTGTCAGCACTGTGTTATAAGTAAGCAATGTTATGTAAAATTTATCACATTAAATTCAAGAAATAACATTAATTTTTAATTAATTTATTGTGATGTGTGGTAAGCACTAGTTCCATCCCTAGGAAAAGCAAAGTGCTTTGTCTCTTTTATTTATGATTATTCCAAGAAGTGTATGGTGTATCCTATCAAGAATAAAGCATATATGTTCCCAATCTTCAAAGTTTTCAAAGAGCATGTTAAACTTGATTATGGTGAAAAAAATCAAGTGTTTAAGGACGGATAAAGTATGAGAATATATCAACAACATATTCGATGCATTTATAAGAAAGAAGGAATTAAAAAAATAGTTCATTGTTGCATATACTCCTTAATAAAACAAAATAGCAAAGCAAATGAATTAAACTATATTAGAAAGAATAAAAGTAATATTGAGAGTTGCATGCCAGATAAGACTTTCTAGACTAAAGTGGTCAATACCATCTAATATATGGCGACGACATCAACCACAATTGAGTCAAAGATGCTAATGGAGATATGGACTAAAAATTCAATGGATTATGCCTATATACGTAACATATATTGCCAAAGAAACCATGAAGTTGGATCTAAAATCTATGAAATGCTAATTTTTAAGATATGTTGACGAAGTAAAGGGATATCGTTTATAGGATCTGACTACCCCATAAGGTTATTGTTAGTAGGGATGTAATGTTTATAAAAGATAAAATTACAAAGGGAAGAAAAAGATACTAACATTTCATAAAGAAGTTTATAGAATGTTATACAAGTAGAAAGGAGTTTCAAACTTCTTTTCAAGCAATATCAAAGCAAGATATTAAATAACCAGTTGAGTTCAAAACTTCAAAATTTCATTGATCTGATAGTTAAAAGACACACCTGATGAGATTAAGGTGTGACCTTTCAATTGATAACTGTTGAAGAACAGTTAATGAAATTGGCATTATTTATAAACAAGAGATAATGATCAATTGAAATAGTTGATGATAATTGTTTGAAAATATAAATATAAGATAATTTGTGTGAGCAAAAATAAAAGTTTCTTGCAAGAGTCCTTTAATCTATAAAATACAATCAAATACAAATAAGTGGCTTAATTAGTGATGCATATGATTTTAAAGGCCCTATGTTTATTTATGAGTTAGATTTTTCCTACCATTGATAATTTTCATATGTAGCTTAATCATGATCTTTATCTTGGTAAAATTGAAATTATGTTTTTATTGAATTGGTAACCTTTAAATTATGATAATGAATATCGTAAAAAAAAGATAAGTATTAATTATTTATATTGATTATTTGTGACAATATTTTTTATTCAAATGTCCTTAAATGCATGTATAAAGAATTATTTGTTTTTTAAACTAGAATATATTTTGTAAGACTTACAAAATGAACAATTTGTAAAACTCTTTCCTAAGTTTTTAGATCATTATATTATATTTCACCAAATTTATTATTTGATTCATTTGTTGCTAAATTCCCATCTTGGATGGGAAGTGTATTGTGTATTTGAACTAAACATAGTATGAAGCTATACAATAAAGCATTTTACAAATAAGAAAACTCTTGGCATTGGACAAAAAAAAAAAAAGAATATAAATTTGTCGTTTTCATGAACCCAAATTATGTTAAATGGTACAAAAATTCATCAATAGGATGAAACCTTAAAATCACCTAGAATCTAGACATATCCAATACATACTCAACAAAGACAAGTAGAAATTCATAAAAATAGTTGGCAATAGAGACAACCAAAATAAGTTCTAATTTGTCAAACATACTACCCAAACTTTGGATATATCGTGGCAGCAATAAGTTAGGGCTTGACAAAACAAACTTGAAACCCAAGTTTAAGGAAATGATGGATTCAAAGGGCAGGAATAGTTCTGATGTGGAGAAATACCTACTGAACTTAATATAGGTGCCAATGGAAAAAGGGTGAGAGAAATACCTATTGTACTCAAAACTCTAAGAAGACAAAGTGAAATCAACATGGAAAAGGAAAATGTCCTTTTAAAAAACAAAACATTAAAACTTTTAGTGCTTTAATTGTGTCAATAAAGTTCACTTTGCTTGCTTTTATAGCTAGCCCAAAAAGTACAATCTTATTGTACATATATTTATTTTGTGAGTATCTCTTGTTCTATATTTCTGTTTGAATCACATCCTTTATGGATACATGACGGATAGAGATGCTTTCAAATGGAATTCCAAAAAATCATGTACGGAATGAGATGGGTTTATGTAAAAGACAATTCAAGGGTTATTGTACAAAGGATTGGAGCCTGTAAGTTAGGCATGCATGGTAGTCGATCCCTAATCTTACATGACATGTTGTATTCTTTAAAGATTTGACGAAATCTTATCTCTATGTTAGTTTTAATAAGTCTTAGTTTTGATCTAATTTCCATTGTGGTTGTAGAAATTATACCTTATATATAGTTTTATGGTCATGAATTTATATTAGATGGTTTTTATTATTTTAAATATTGTTTAAATAATAACATAAGTTATTCTTTGTTTACGTCATTTAGTAATTCTAATAATGATTCGATTTTGTAGCATGTTAAACTATGTTAAATTAGTTAAAATTGAATAAGTTGATTAGCTAAAGAAAGCCTATCAATTGATTTACGTCAAGTAGATTTACTTATTTATAAATATTGTCTAGTTGTATAATGACAAGAAAGTCATTTGAAGAGGGAACATGAGATTCATATCCATTGCAATTAATTAATTTAGACATCTATAGTTTAATGAATGTAAGGGCATGATATGAGGCTCTATACTTTATCACTTTTATAGATGAATATTCTTAGTATGGTCATGTCTATTTGATTTCTCACAAATCAGAAGCATTAAATTGTTTCTTGAAGCATATGAATTTGGTAGAGAATCAGTTATACAAGAAAATAAAAACATTAAGAACTGATCAAGACTTGTCTGATAAGTTCAAGATGTGTGATAAAAAAGAGGAATAGAAAGATAATTTACTATTCTTCAAACTTAGCACCAAAATGGCATTGCAAAAAGATGTTATAGAACATTACTAGAAATGGATAAGTATATACTTGAATAAGCAAATCTACCAATCACCTATTAGGGCAATGCATTGCTTACAACAACTTATGTATTTAATCGAGTGCCTATAAATTAGTTATGAACATTTTATATGAGTTATGGATGGGAAGAAAACCCAGTATGGAACATCTAAGACCGTGGAGGTGTATTGCTTATGTTTATGATATCTCTCATAAATATGAGAAATTAGAAAAGTGCAGAAGAGCATCTTTATTAGATACTCTAAACACTAAAAATGATATATATTCATAGGTGAACAAGGTAATGATTGTGTAACTAAATTTGAATTACGAGATGTCACATTTTTAAAAAATGACTTTCCAAAGCAGGGTGAAACAAGAAAAGACCTATTTCCATGTAAAACTCTTAATCAAAAGGATTACATTAATGGGATGAAGAGAGACTTTATCCAAGTTGGAGTAGTTTAAAACTTGAAGAATTATCCCAATGATAGTTAAGATTACAACTCACTAAAAGTTTACCTACCGTATCTGATCCGAGTGGGAGTAATTAAAATGTTAATGATTTTATTCCTTATAAACCACGTTTATGACGAAGTAGTCATAGTATGATTCCTTGACATTGCTTTGATATAAAAAATAAATTTTATACGATTATCCTACTAGAAAATGACGATCCAAGGAGTGAACATAAGGCTCTTAATGGTTACGTTAAAGAAGAATGGATCTAAGCAATGAAAGAAATGCTTTCTTTAAGCTTGAATCAAGTATAGGACTTGATCGATCTCCCTAATAGGCATAAAGTTATTAGGAACAAATGAGTTCTCAAAATAAAACAAAATGCTAATGGCATTATTAAAAGATATAAACAATGCCTCGTGATAAAATGATATACGTAATAGGAAGGAATCAATTATAGCGAGACACTTTCACCCATTGTGAGGTTTGCTTCAATTCATCTAATGTTAGCTATAACAACTAATTTGGATCTTGAATTACATCAAATAGATGTAAATACCACTTTTCTAAAAGGAGAATTAGAAGAAGAAATCTATGTGGAATAACCTATAAGTTTTATTGAGACAGGCCAATAATATAAACTGTGTCAGTTACTAAAATAGATTTATAGCCTAAAGCAGTCCTCAAGGCAGTGATAAATTTGTTTTTCATAATGTAATCATTTCATATGATTTTTATATGCTTGA
>JANSVA010000008.1:8715728-8731570 GCA_025504915.1 Erythroxylum reticulatum | reverse complement strand
CTTAACCAATTCTATATATTTTATAATTATCAAAACATAAAGGGATTTTTATTTGTCAACCACCATTGGTCCAACATGTCTTAAGAGTCGACAAGTGAACTCAGGTTAGACATTAATTATAATTGAACCAATATTTGTAGAGTATTGCATTTATGAAATACATACACTCAAATTAATAGAAGTTAATATCGTAGCATATAAATCTTACCATGTATATAGAAATGACCATAAAATGGATTAATCTGAGTCATAAGATCTCAACTTATACTATGTGAGACCCTAGAGGTTAAGTGAATCTCATCATATACCCTTAGGATTCTTATCTAATTCTTAAGAATTAAGTTTACTGTTTGCTATTTTAGAATATTTCCAAAAGATTATGATTATCACAATCTTATGGGACAATTATAGGAAAGTAAATTAAATTCAATAGTTAATAAAATTGACATTATCGTTAGATAAGAGATAATGATGAATTAAAATAGCTAATGATAGTCATTTGAAAAACATAAATACGAGATAATTTGTGCAAGAAAAAATAAAGGTTTCCCACAAGATTCCTTTAACCGATGGAATACAATCAAATTCAAGTAAGTGATTTGATTAATGATGCATATGACTTGAAAGATCTTGTGTTTATTTATGAACAGAAACTTCTTTTGAAGTAGTATTAGAGCAAGATATTAAAGAACCATTTGAGTTTAAAACTTCATGAGTTCGTTGATCAATAACATAAAAGGATCACCAAATTGACACTTGAATTTTATATGGAGGGAAATATAGTATACATCCTTTTAATAGAGGATAGAGAGCTATTAACTATCAAAAAAGAATTTAATAATCCAAATGCCTCTTAGTAAATGGTAGCAATGTAAAAAAATTGAAACTCTTAATAAAAGTAATGCTTAGGAACTTATACTGTTACCATAAGGAAGGAATCCAATTGATAATAAATGGGTCTTCAAGATTAAAAGAAATGGTGACGATCAAATATAATGATATCGTGTAAGAATAGTGGTGAAAGGATATACTTAAAATAAAGGAATTAATTTTAGTAAAATATTTTTTCCTGTGGTTCGATAGAGTAGTCTTACTAATATGTGTTATGTTTGACTTACTTTTAGAGCCACTAGAAGTGGGAACTGCTTTTTTATGGAGATCTTGAAAAATAAATTTATATGCTTTAACCAAAATGTTTTGAAGAAAAAAAGAACTTAATTTATAAGTTGAACAAATCTCTATATAATCTTAAACAAGTGTTAAGGTGTTAGTATAAGGGATTCGATTCGTTCATTATGAGCTTTGATAACATCAAACTTAATGCATAACTTTGTGTATAATTAAAGAGATTTGGTCATAATGATTTCATTGTTTTGATGATTTATATAGACGACGCATAGCTTACAAACCCAATAAAGAATGTATTAAATAATTGAAGGTATATTTGGCTAGGAAATTTGAAATGGAGGACTTAGGGTTAGTAAAAAAGATTATAGGGATGCAAATATACCAAAATAGAAATAATAAGAAGATTTGTCTATTAGAAAAACTACCTAAAAAAAGGTTTTAAGATGCTTGAATATACAAACATATAAACTAATATCTACTCCTCTTCTTGTTAATTTCTAGTTATTCTTTGGTATGAGTCTTAAAATTGAAGATGAGAGCATTAAAACGTCTCGAGTACCTTATATATCTGTATTAAGGAGTTTAATATTTATTATGATTTGTACAAGTCGAACATTGCATATATAGTGGGAGCATGTAGTCGTTACGTGACAAATCCTAGTGGAAAATATTGAAATACTGTAAAGAGGATCCGAAGATATATTAGAAAGACTTTGATGTTTCATTGCATAAGGATGATTAGATTATATTATCAAAAGATATGTTGACTTTGAATATGTATACAGTCTTGATAAAAACAAAACTACTATAGATTATGTGTTTAAGTCTGTTGGTAAGTTTATAAGTTAGGTTTCAAAGCCACAATTATTTATGACTACTTCAACAATAAAAGTGGAATATATAACAGTATGGTTAAAGTTGACATTGGAAGAACTCGGTCACAAATATCAAAATGTTTATTTGGTTCTAGAAAATGACGGTACCTTACTTCTATTAAGGAATCCAATATTTTATTAAAAAAACAACACATACAATAGACTTTGGACATGCAAAAAAAATCCATATCAAATATAATATAGCAAATTTTATGATAAAAGTAATTAATAAGAATATGTTTATTTGAACATAAATATAAACGACATATGATAGTGACAAAGTAGTACGAAGACTGATTGGTTTTAAATCAAATCATAGAGATTGTTAGATATTCTTCAAACGAAAGAGATAGACATGGGTCACAAGAGATTTGATGGTGCCTGCGGTTAAGGACTGGTCCAACCGATCGGTTGCGGTCGGCTTTTCTTAAAAGCCTTCGACTGATTATGACGTGTTAAAGGCTCTTAGTCAAACCCATAGTTTGACTTGACAAGTAACTTGTTAAATTGGTTCTAATTATTTAAGCGGTAGGTTCATCACTTCATTAAGAAGAAAAAGATACAACTAATCACCGTAACCAAATTATAGGATTGAAAAGAGTGAAGAACACGAGGGACAAGAAATTCCAGTATCCGTTGAATTCAAACATCACCCCAACCAATAAAAACAATCATTTTCGAAGCATCGTCAAATCAAATCGTTCGTTAAGATCATCATCTCGTATATGGGTTCTTTGGCCATGTAATCCCTCTCTCTCGCTATCTTCTTCCCTTTCCCTTTCCCTTTCCCTTCCCTTTTTTTTAGACTGCTGGTATGATCTGTGATTATCCTTTTTGTTCCTCATACTTCTCTCTCTCTCTCTCTCTCTCTTTTCCTGGTGCGATTGATCAATAAATGTTCTGTTCCCTTGCTTTGACTTTGTTATAGATTGGATAATTTGGTTTCTTTTTGTTTCGCTACGATTACTCCAGATGCTTGATTGTGTTGATTGACTATTGAGTTCCGGCCGGGCCTCGAATTCCCAATAAATTTCTCCTGCCATATTTTGTTTCTGTGTCTTTTAGCATTTTCTGTTTTGGATGATATCCGTATTGCTACCTTCTAAGAAGGAGTGGATTTGTTGCTTGTATTGCTTTTCATACATGCTTGCGTCGTCGAAATGTATACCATTTCTTCCTTTTGAAATTTTATCCTTGAAATCATTCGCTGATTAGCTAGTCTCAATTGCTTATTCTTTTTATTGAGTACCTGTTTCGCTTATGCAGTGGAACAAAACCTTTGTCATTGCAAGCAAGAAGCTTTCTTTTGTGGTTTCAGTGTAATATGGTGATTGACAAAGAATTGTCTATTTATGTCATGCGTAACGAGCATCTTCTGTTTTATGGAAGCCCTAATTCTGCATTTGGAACCCAAACTTGGTTGCTCGGGTGATGGAGCGCCTTCCTGTTGAGGTCGTTGGAAACATATTGTCTAAGCTGGGAGGTGCAAGGGATGTTGTGATTGCTTATGAAACATGCCGGAAGTGGCGAGAAGCTTGCTGTAAACATTTGCATACACTCTCATTTAATTATAATGATTGGCCCGCTTATCATGATCTTACAACTAGTCGGCTCGAAATATTGATCACTCAAAAAATATTTCAAACCACTGGGTTGCAAGGTCTCTCAATTTTGATGGATGATGTGGATGATTTTTCGGCTTCAACAGTTATTGCTTGGCTCTTGTATACCAGGGAAACCTTACGAAGATTGCTTTATAATGTTCGGACATCTCCAAATGTCAATATTCTTGACATTTGTGGTAGGCAGAAGCTTGAAATTTTAGCATTGTCCCATACTTTGATTACAGGGGTTGAACCCAATTTCCAAAGATTCCCTTGTCTTAAATCGCTTTCTTTAAGTTCTGTCAATATCTCCGCACTGGATCTCAGTCTTTTGCTTACTGCATGCCCAAAAATTGAAATATTGGAACTTGTCAACCCTGATATTGCAATGTCTGATACACAGGTGACTGTTGAACTGAACAGTCCTACACTAAAGTGTATCTATGTAGAAGCAATCAGTTTGGACAAGTTTATAAATAGTATTGAGTGCTTGCACTTGAAAGATTGTGCCCTTGAACTATTTGAATTCACTGGGAAAGGGACCTTGAAGCGTTTTAAAATTGATGATGTTAGTGTTATACATCTTGATATTGGTGAGACAGTTGATAATCTTGAAATTGTAGATGTCAGCAACTTTACAATTATTTGGCCAAAGTTCTACCAGATGATCTCGAAATTGTCAAGGTTGAGAAAGCTTTGTCTTTGGGATGTGGCCTTCGACGATGAAGACGAAATTGTGGATTTGGAAACTATTGCTGTTTGCTTTCCACGACTTACCAATCTTTCTTTGGGCTACGACTTACGAGATGGAGTGCTTCTCCATGGCTTACAAGGTTCTTCAAACTTGGGAAGTGTGGTTGTCTTGGAGCTTGGCTGGACTGTAATTAATGATCTCTTTTCACACTGGATTGAGGGGCTGCTAGAACGTTGCAAAATCTTAAGAAGTTGGTAATTCAGGGAATTGTATCTGAGGCCAAAAGTCATGAAGAATGCCAGATGTTGGCCAATGTCACTTCATCCATGGTTCAGCTCACGAGGAAATACATGTGGATGTGCAGTTTGAGTATATATAGAAATTTTTGTTGTTGAGTTCAATATTTAAAAATTGCTTCAGTTTAGAGTTATATGAGTCCAGTATTCAGGTACACCATTGGATCCTGACATGCTTTCATGTCTCAGGTAAACTGTCATTGATATATGATCCTTTTTGTTGAAAATTAACTCCAAGAAAAAAGTGTTTTCTGTGGACTAATTTATGATTTCTCACTCGACTGCTGAAGAAATGCTTATATGTGTTGCTTATTCTGGTTTCATAAATAAAAAACTTGATTTTCATGATAACATTGTATGCAAACACGTGCTGAGGCACCATGGTATGATCCTTGGGCTTTTTCTTTTGTCACAAAATGATATGGCGTTAGAGTTCAGATGATACTCACCTCTGGCTTTTTCTTTTTCAGTTATTCATGTTTTCATCTTCAATTGAGTTGATTGATATGTTTGAAAATTTTTATTTTGTTCTCTAGATCACTCAAGAAAACTTTCCACTAGAATTTGGATTGAGCGGAAATAGTGAAACTGCCACCACAGTCGGGGATTGTAAGCATTGTGTGTGGTGTTATTCCTTTTGTTCTTATGTTGAATTGACCTTAGTACCAGGGAATTTTTACTTTCGAAACTGACTCTTTTGCTAGGTATCTTACTATATTAACATTATAACACTAATCTCCGGGAGAGTTCATATTCTTCCCTTCATTGTTTTTTGAATGCTTTATATTCTAGGCAGGCATCTCGTTCAGCGCCAGTGTCTTTCATGCTTGGTAATACATATTAAATTCATTTCCCTCAATTTTTGGGTGAACAAGTACGGGATAAGATTCTAGGATGCTTTCTGCAATAACTAGACTATGTTTCTTTTACTCTTAAGTACTGTGTCAACTTTTATCATATTAACCATCCCGCAAGCAATAACCTTGTCCCTATCCCTCACGTGGCATTTGCTACATTATATCAACAGCTAGGTTTATGTGCTAGATTTTGGAAACTGTATTTGGTTTAGCTCAGTGCTACACATATAGTGGTGTTTATTCCTGATTGAATGGACTGGACATAATATGACACTTTTCAGTTTCTTTCATATAGCAGGTAACTTACTGTTTGTATATAGCAACACTTGTCTTGCTTCAGGTTTTGCTATTCCATTGGTAGGGGAAATTCTCTTGGATCTTTTTTATTCTGTTTTCTCTGTTACCACATTGATTAATAGGAGAAATACCTTGTTTGGTAGTATATCACATGACTGTCTATGGTTTGTTGGAGAGAATTTGAACAAGTGTGACAAAGTTTACCAGACAATCCTTTATTCACTCTCCCGTAGTTATTGCATTGTTGACATTGGAATCTATGAGACTAAATTAGTTAGTCCTGTTAACAGATTGCTGCATGAAGAGATTTTCTTTTTGTATTCCATTTCTATGGCCTATGTGATTGAGTTGACGAGAGTGGTAAGATATTCTGTTTAGCAACAACCTTTGGCTACCAGCAGATACTAATCTTAGTTGGTCATTGTGTTTCCCTAAAAATTTATTTGCTGTTGTAGATCTCTTTTACAATCTGCATCATTCTCAAATTTTTTCGCGTATAGGTCATGTGATGATGTCATGTAACTAACTGCAGAGGTCAAAAGGAGTCTATCAGGTTGTCTTTTGGTGCATATTCTTTACCTTTCTGATCAAAGTGTTCGGCTCTATGGTACAGTCCTGCTTTTTTTTGTGAACTTACAGTTACATATTAATCAGGAAATACAGAGCGCTTAGATTTTCTACAGTAGTATTTGCCTGTGGCTGGAACTTTATGTTGGATAGAATTAGGAAGGTGAAAAATCATAATATACCCCTATGCCAAAAGGCTTCAAAGTTGCTGCCTAAAGATCTCAAACACTAGGATAATGTACCAATTCTATTAAGTTCATGTACAAAGTTGTCCACGATTATGGAAGTTTATGACTCAAGATGGCTTATTTCTCACCTGGTTGTTCTGTGATTTTTGCAGATGGAGATAAAGATGAATTTATTTTTTGGCACTCTTTTATTTCCTGTTACGAGTTTCCTGATCTGGAAAGTACTCCCTTAGAGTTTTAAATTGAGATTGTGACGAGAGAGCCATCTTATAACTAGTTTTGAAGGAAAATACACTCTTTCAACCATCCCCCTCCACCCTTCTTCATCTTCTCCGAAAAAATCCCCCAACATAAAAGTTTTGTCTGGACATTGACTTGACATTGTGACCTTTTACTGTGATAGTTAGCACCTGGAGTTGATATTATGAATATAAATGAGCTGCTGCTTCCCGTTCACATTAAATCAGGTCAAGAGTTTCTGTCCTTCACTAGTAACCTTCATTCCCCAGGATTTATCTGTTCTCTACAACCATTTCCTCTTTATTGATTTACTGTTATTTGTTGTATGTTTGTTTTGGTGACAATTGTTTCTGTCTTAAGGATGTCTGATTCAGATCATATCGCTTTAAGAGAAGACTTCTCCACTTGACAAATAGAAGTTTATCCAGTATACCTTGGAAGATTATGTCATCTAAATTCCAAAATAAAGAAAAGGTTCAGCTCTTTGTTTTCTTACAAAATGGAGGTTCGAAATTGGGCACCAACTCTCAGACGAGAGAATATGGTCAACTCTTTAATATTTGACAAAAATCAAGTTGTATGCTTGAACATGTATCAGAACAAATTAAAATTGCTTCTAACTGCTTTCTTTGTGGGAAATATTCTACCTGTTCTTGCTACCAAATGCATGACAAGTTAAATATGTTTAGCTAGTTCAAACCAGATTTGGTATCTGATATTATTGTTGGTAGTTAATTGGGAAGGTTTTTCGCCCTGAGAACAGCAGAAATTAAAAAAGAAAAGAAGTGCTTTGTGGGTAAAGCCAATTATATGTACAAGTGCAGGTATGGTTTTGGAATTTCTGCTGTCTTGGAATGTAGTTACAATGTCTCTTATGCTATTGAGGGGACCATCAGAGGACTACTTTTGTTGCTTGCAAGTTGCAATTGGTATATAAACAAATGAGGACTTGGTGACCTATTACTTTCTATTAAGGACTAGTTTTGACTTTGTTGTTAGGAGTAGCAAGATCACTAGTTTCACCATTTTCTAAACAAGAAAAGTACCGAACATTTACGATCTTTACATATTCTTCGGAGTCCACTGGCAATAATTGGTCTAGGAGTTGTGGTAATGTTTCTTTTTGTGACATATTCTTCGGAGTCCACTGGCAATAATTGGTCTTGGGAGTTGTGGTAATGCTTCTTTTTTTGGTGAAGTATCAAGACCGTGTCCTTTGAAGTATGTTAGCTAATGGCTTTGGCACTAATTAATCAGATAAACCTTCCATTCTGCCATTTCTGCAATACGAGCATTGACTTTCCCCTATTATCTTGCTATTTCTTATTTTCTATCCCCTTCCCCTTTCCCGGCTTGCGGATTTGGAAGTCAGTTACGCCAATGCTAGGAAAGCATCGCTGAGGGAGCTTTCATTCTGAAATATGCACGTACAATTCTCTCGTGTTCCAATTTGTGTTCTGGGCATAAAAATGTTAAGTAATATGTTGAATCGCTTTTTATATTTTAAGTGTATTTTATCCGATTAGATAGGTTTGCAAGCAATTAGAGTAACTTTTAAAAAATGAAATGATAATTAGGTTAAGTGCAGATAGTCAAAGGACGGTTTGTTCAAGTTTTCAACCTTAACAAGTTTATTTATGGAAGCTGTACTGAGAAGTTATAACCACATAATAAGATGCAAGTTGGTGCAATTCAAGAATATTTCCCTAAGGAAAAACAATGACAAAATCAATACATGATTTAGTTCCATGCTTAAGTGACAAGCAATGCCTTAATCTAGTTAAACCAAATCTTCCAAAGGCCACAATCAATACTAGAATTTGATCTAGACCAATCACCTTTTTAAACATATAGAAGAAGCAAAGGGTTGTTAAAGGAATAAAAGTTTGGATGATTGGTACACAAGATCCATGGAATCTATACATATTCTTAAAGACACTCAAAAGATCTTCCACATGAAGACTATAGTTATTGGGAACAAGAGAACGGAATTTAAATTCATAGTTACCTAATCCATGAATGCCACCTCTCTCTACCTCCATTTGAGCTAATGCCCCCTTTTATCCATGGCCAATCATTGGCATCATAAAACGAATAATTGTTAGGAGAAGGGCACATTACCTGCAATGGTAGTAGATGAGCACAAACAAAAAATATTTGCTTCGAACTTTTGTGGGTGTGTTTGTGCGTGTAAGATAAGAGATTATAGGTCCCTTGTTAACACCTCCAGAGGGACACACCTATAGATACATGCCCTCAACAATGCTAGTCATTACTATCTAAAACAATGAATTAAGTCACAAAATCTGCCTTTGGGTAGACTCTATAACTAAGGGTAATTTATAGGATTGGTCATATCAGCAGAAAAGAAAAACCTAGACCTTGGGATTGGGATTGGGACTGGGGCATTGACAACTTAAAAAACCATAGCTAATGGCAGAGGATTAGGGGGATGGCATGGTAGTGAGAAAAATAAAAATCGTAATTTGGGAAGGGGAGGGTGTAGCTATGACATCAAGGAAACAAATTCCTAATATAGGAAAGGAATCTTAATGTGGCATGGTTTTAGGTGATGACAGGGAATGGATGCTGACCCGTCAACAAAGGGGATAATACCAAACAAATGCATCTCAAAGGCATATATGAAGTGGGTATTACTTATTATAGGTCATTACTATAATGTTTTGGTTGAAATGTTGTTGAGAAAACTGATGAAATTCATTTCAAAATTGTAGAAAAGTCCCTTCTCTACTTTAATTAGTTTGACACTCTTTAGCTCGGTCATATGGAAGTGAGATTACTTCCCCTTTTTATTACTGAAAACCTCAACATCATCGAACTACAAGTGAAAAGCCTGCCCTTAAACAGTCAACTCAATTTTACAGGGCACCTTTTCTTTTATTCTGACACCGTGATGGTTGAATTGTATTTTAGGAAGGACCAATGAGAATGCACAGGCGGTTAGAGGAAAGAGCAGATAAGAGTTTGTATAGTGATTCTAGTGGGTTCCTGCCAATCACCTTTACCCTCTTCCCTTTTTTTGGTTCTAAAAATACAATAAAAACCATTCCGTGCTCTTTTGGATTTACTTTGTTTTGATTTGTTTATCTATGGCTAAACCCCACACAACTTCAAGGGAATGAGACAAGTTTTGCAAGGACAAGATTTTGGTGCACTGTTTGACAGAGAGAGCCAGAGGGATGAGGGATGAGGGATGAGTTTCAAAATCTGATCAATCGCTACTAATACTATACAGAGAAGAGAGAGAAGTTGATATATATATATTAAAAAAAAACAAAAGTAGAACACACTAATCAAATCAGGTTGGTTTTCTTCACACAGAAGGAGAGAAAGGAAAACAAGGCAAACATATAGATAGATAGATAGATAGAGATTCCCATCTTAAGATCATTTAAGTTTGCAAAGCCAGGAAGAGACACATCTGAGAAAGAGACTTGTCTTTCTGATATCTATCCATCAGTACTTTCACAAGAAAACTTTGATCTTCTCCCTTCCATTCCATTTCTTGCTTCCACTATTTGTGTCATGCTCCATCTACATCTTCCTAGGCTTCAAACATTAACGGAGGTAAAGATGTAATTTTTGTATGAGCACATGTATAATTTTGATGTGTGCATAGTCCACTTCCTCTGTTTCACTTCTCGGTCAGTTTCCGCTTCCTTGTCAGAGAAAGTAAAGCATGGTCTGAAAGAAGAGTCTTTTGCATGGCCAGCCACCGAGTTAGAGAAACTGGTTTATCAGACTCGGGTCCCTCTAGTCACCATCTTCCTTATGCAGTTTTTCATGGAATGAACGTTCCTGCAGGTTTCATGTATGGCATTATTAGCTCTTTGCGTTGGCTATAAAAGTTCAACAGTTTGAAGATTCTAAGAATTCTGATTGTTTTTGCTTCTCTATTTTTATTTTTCTGGATTGTTCTTCTGATGGCTGACATGGGTTTATTGAGTTTTATGTATCAGAAATCAAGAAGGGCCGGCTTTTGATTTTGGAGAGCTGGAAGAAGCAATTGTGCTTCAAGGAGCTAAGATTAGAAATGATGAAGCTAAAGCGCTTAGGCGTTATTTGTCATATCTGCTTTTTGTGAGGTTTGATATGTATAACCGACTCTACAAAAAAAGCAGAGAGAGAGAGACGTTTGAATATGTCAATTGAGGTGTATAGTAAGAGGTTTACCATTTGCAATACAGTAATGATTCTGGGCCGAAAGACTTGAATGGTGTGAAGCTACAAATATAGTAACCTGACCTCCTTAGCGTGACTCTGTACACGTAGCTGCAGAAAAGGGGGGTTGGGTGGCAAATTTTTAAGCATCTTACGAGCCTTCAATGTTTTTTGCTGATCCTCTGAGATTTTGCTTTTGTTGATTCTTGCAGCTTTATTCACACTAACAGGCAGACCTGCGGAGACTCTGGATATGTTCCCTTCATGGCCAATCAGATTCCACCATACTCCAAGAGTAGTAGTTTCTGAACCTTCTTTATCAATTTTTGACCATTTGTTTTTGTCTTTTGATGTGGGTATCAGGGAAACAGCAAGGGTTGACAGTTCAAGAACATCTTGGCTTTTACTGCCCAGTGTTTGATTAGAAATAAATTTTACGTTTACTATCCATTTGACTAAGTTCACTTCCTTCTAGTCTTCCTTAAGTGGCATTCTCAAGATATAGGTCATGTAGGTAGTTTTCGTTACTAATTAGCTAATGCTTGAATACTTGTTGAGAACTTATGATGTTTTTTTTACGGTTTGATTACAGGCAAGTTCAAAGTCAGGAGAAGAGAGTACTGACTCAGGATCAGCAATAAACACTCTTTCAAGCAAAGCTGAAGTGCAGCTAGAGCCAGAAGGTCCTATTAGTAAAAAAGATTCTTCTTCAGATCAAGGTCTGGCTTTTAATCAGAAACAATCACGGCTTCAGCAAGTAGAGATGGCAAGCGATGCTTCAAGAGCTGTAGGATCCTCAGAGCTGAATCAAACTCCCGCCAAAACCTCCCAAGATAAGGTCCCTAAGATACTGTTTTTGATTAATTATTTCCTCTCTCTCTCAAATCCCAAAACTGAGGAAAAGTTGGTATCTTTATGGTTCCTACTACTGTTCTATCTCTCTCTGACCATATCTTCCAAAAATACAAAGAAAAAGCTCAGATCCCAAAAATCCGAACAAAATCAAAAGTGCAGAGTTTCTCTGAATCTGAAGGATTTCCTGTAGTAAGTCTGACATGAAATCCCGGAGAGAGAAAATGGAAGGGGAAGTGAGGAGTTTTGTACGTACAAAAGGCTAAAGTTAGGATTCTTTGCAGTAGTTATTACTGTTTCTTTGAAACAATGATGACCCGCTTTACTCAATCCTTATAACTGATAGTTAAAGCTCTTGTTTAGAGAACACGTTTTGGAATTTACAAAATCTGAAAAGCAAAGAAGAAAAGCAGAGACAATGATGGTTTCTGCTTCCCATATCATAGTCATGCTTACACCCTCCAAGAACATGATAACAAAGAGAATGGCTGACTACAGTTCTTGTGAGAGTTTTTTAGATATACAATTGTGAGTTTTATGGTAATCCTTAGATCAGTCTCCAAAAATTCACCGCCTCTTAGACTCTGTATTTACACTAGTGCAACTCAGTGAGTGCCGTAATGTAAAAGATTATCCTTTCTACTACCTAATTGTCTTCTCAAGCCTGTCTTATTGTTCCTTTCCATTGTGCGGTTAATTCCATATTGCAATGTCGCAGAGGAAAGGTTTCACATCAGATAAACAACATGATGCCAAGGTATTACCCTTAACTACTCAAACAAATTTTCTTCTGGTCAATTCTTTTCATCTCTTTTGTTTTTGACTTACATATATTCCTTCAACTTTTGCTTACCATGGTCTCAGACACTAAGACGTTTGGCTCAAAACAGAGAAGCTGCGAGGAAGAGCCGACTCAGGAAAAAGGTTTTCATTTCTGGCTGGCACTAGCAGACCTCTATTCGTGCTATTTTAGGCTGTGTAGGGGCAGAGACACTTTCTTCTTAGATGCATGTAACAACCAAAGTTAATGTGTTCCTTTTCTTTTTCTCCAACGATAGGCTTACGTGCAACAACTAGAGTCTAGTAGGCTAAAGCTTACCCAGCTGGAGCAAGACCTTCAAAGCGCACGCCAACAGGTGAAATTCTGCAAAGATTTCCAATTTCAGTAATTGTAATTTTATTTATAGTCCAAATAATTCTGAATTGCAGGGATTATTTTTGGGTGGTGCTGTTGCTGGTGGCAATATCAGTTCTGGTGAGTCCTCTGAAATTTATATTATTATTATTATTATTATTATTATTAACACCATAAATTTTGATTAAAAAGTCAAATTTTGGTTAAATTATTTTATAACTTATTGCTAAAACTTCATCATTATCTACAATTTTAAATGGTGCAGTGTATGATTTAGTCTTTCATTAATAAGGCTGAGATGACATTTTCTTTATTGGTCTTGACATAGCATTACAAGGCCACAAGTCTACATTCCCATAATAATAATAATAATACCAGACGATCTTATCTTGTGCTAGAGCTTAAATTATCTGGGATGGGACCCAATACTTTGATTATATGAATCCGAATGTGTATTATGTACACTTATTATTGAGTGGTAGACACTACAGTAATGAAATATCTTAAACAAATCATTGATTGTTATTAATAAATCATGTTGTAAAGGAGGAAATAAATTGGAGCCAGCTACTGAAATTTGTCTGATTTTTCCTTAATTTCACCAAATATTTCCCAATTCTTTGTGTCTATCATTATCATGTCTCTGTCGGTTGCTTTATAGTTAGTTGTTAGTGGTATCTTACATCCACGTACGTAGAGAAAGTATATGGTTTCTTTTTTTTTTTAATCAAAAATAAATTTTGCTGAAATGACGCGAAAGTGGAATGCACTTTATATAGCTAGGCACCATGTGACTTGATTGGTGAGGGTAAAAAGCAGAGATAAGCTTGTTAAATTATGTGTTCTTGTTGTTGATGATGTTAGTTGTATTTACAGGAGCTGCAATATTTGATGTGGAGTATTCTAGATGGTTGGAAGATGATCACGGGCATATGTCGGAGCTCCGAACCGGACTACAAGCACATTTATCAGACGGCGACCTTAGAGTGATAGTAGATAGATACATTTCTCATTACGATGAGATTTTCCGATTGAAGGGATTGGCCGCAAAATCGGACATCTTTCACCTTATTACAGGAATGTGGTCCACTCCTGCTGAACGCTGTTTCCTTTGGATGGGTGGCTTTAAGCCTTCTGATCTTATAAAGGTTAGGACTTGGAAGTAGTAATTTCCCATTGCATTTCTTTTATATCTTACCATTATTTTATATTGTCTTGTCAACTTTTAGATGGATCATCTGTTCATTTTTATATTGTCGTGTGAACATTTGATGCATTTCATTGCCTAACCGCTCACATAACTTCTTCTAAAGGCAGCATCTCATGACCAAATCCACCATCTGTATATACTGTTCTTATATATATATATATGTATATAAAGAGTGAAAGTTTCAATTAAAAAAATCCCCCACAATGCCAAAATATATATATTTATATATATAATTGAAACTTTCACTCTTATAAAGGAGTGTCCAATTTGATGGTTCAATAAAAGATAGAAGAAACAGATGAGAAACAGTATATACAGATGGTAGATTTGGTCATTAGATGCTACCTTTAGAAGAAGTTATGTGAGCGGTTAGGCAATGAAATGCATCAAATATTGACAAGACAATATAAAAATGGACAGATTATCCATCTAAAAGTTGACAAGACAATATTAAAATGGATAATAAAGGATTAAAATCATTTGAAGTGGGGCACAGAAAGAAAGGAAGAAATGGTTAGCAGTAACATTTTGAGCTGTCGATTCATTCGCTTTAATTTTCCTGTCAAGTTTGGAAATGATGTAATCATTTAAAGCATGAAGTCGGTGCTATGTCATCGTAGGAAACCTTTTTTTAACATATAAAAGAGGACTCTAATATTGCCTTGTATTAATAACCAGTAGTGGGTTTGATTAACTATATATTTTCTTTAATTATTAATGTTATGAACAGATGCTAATATCCCAATTAGACCCATTAACGGAACAGCAAGTGATGGGGATTTACAGTCTCCAACAATCGTCACAGCAGGCAGAAGAGGCTCTCTCACAGGGGCTTGAACAGCTCCAGCAGTCACTTGTAGACACCCTATCCGGCGGTACTGTCATCGACGGCATGCAGCAGATGGCTGTTGCCTTAGGCAAGTTAGCAAACCTCGAAGGCTTCGTTCGCCAGGTACTCATATTCTTATCCCTTGTTGCTTATAATTGCCAACCTCGATTATACTATTAGTTAACATGCAATGATATAAACTTATTATATCACCAAATTATAAGCTTTGGTGGTGTTAATATAATTAGATTAAACATATTAATTATAATACTTTATAAAAAACTCCAACTCTTATATCAAGAAAATAATAAAATTTATTTATCAAGGTTCACCTACGATGATTCAGACTTTCCTTATTCTCGAGGTATTATCGAGTGAACTAGAACAAAATGTAGCTAAAAGGGTAGTTCAAGTGTCTGTTCTTAATTAGTCTACTCCATTAAATTCCTAGTGTCTCGCTTGTTTTGCGCCGCCAAATCCAATTCTAACCCTACACCGGAAGGGTAAGATTAGAGCCCCGTTGCTCACACTTCCTCGATATTGACATTGGTTTAACCTTTTTTGTTGACTAAAGAAGTCTAGAGGCATATAATACTTATAATTAGTGGTCAACAAGGATATCCTACAATCATGTGCACTGTATTTGACATCCCATTAAATTTATCTGCCTTTCATAGTCTTGCTGATCATGTATATCTTGATCGAAATAATAAGTTCTATTGCTGGCGGCTGTCACCATCTATTTATTTTGGTCAACTTTGGGACATAAATTTTATATCATTACTTGGCTAGTCTTAATTTTATGCGTGGTGGGTCGTAGTGTATCTTGTTTCATTTGCCATGTCCACAGTTCTTGATCTTGATCATACGCTGTGGAAGTCTTCTATA
>JANSVA010000008.1:8690255-8706890 GCA_025504915.1 Erythroxylum reticulatum | reverse complement strand
ATTGGAAATCAAAAAGGTTAGTTTAATTTTGTCAATTTCCTGTTTTATGTTTCAATTTAAATCTGTTAAAGTTGATCTTGTGGAAAAAATTTTAAATTTATTTCGCTGCGTTTAGATTCGATCTTGCGTATTTTTCCAACAGTGGTATCAGAGCCACCTTTAACAGTTTTAATTTTATGATTCATAAACTTGTTTAGATTTTGATTTGGTTTTAATATGCTAAAGTTGTACATTTTACGTTGAATCTATTTTGTTAGTGATCCGAAAATGTGATTTTTGGAAAGCTTTTGTGGTTCTCCACGTATACTGAATAGATCAAAGTTTATGTTATTTGCAGTTCAATTTTGTTCATGTAATAAGTGATTAAAGTATTTTCTGAAAAATTAAGTCCTTCATGTTCATCCGAAAGTGTTTCTGGACATGGTAGGACTTGTTTAATCCCTTAATTGGAATGCTGTGTAAAGCTTGCGTTTTCTGGTTCTAGAAATTTGAAAATAGTTTCAAGAGTTTCTGGAAATGTGGAAGATGTTTCTCGTGGTTCTGGAAATTTGAAAATAGTTTAAAGAGTTTCTGGAAATGTGGAAGATGTTTCACGTGGTTCTGGAAATGGTTTCTATTTGATCTTCGTTTCGCTTGTTTCTCCACTTGTTTGAAGTTTTCAGAACAATCGAAGAGTTGCGTGCGTTTTGTTTCAGATGAAGAGTTGCATGCTTGTGTAATTACTAATCAATGAAACCGAAAAGATTGTCTTCTCTGTTTGCTTTACATAATGTATTCTTAAGTCTTGGTTTAATTACTGCAAGTGGTTGCCATTTTGATAATGCATTCTGTTCATTTCCTCTAGCATATTCGTTCATTTATTCAAGCATTAGCATTTAAGGTGACTTTTATGTCCGTTTTTATGGTTTATTCACGTAATTGATGCTCATGTTTCATTGTTATTGAATGTTTGATTAATGTCGATTATTATTATGCTTTATGTTGATGATCCATTGGACTACCGGAGGCAGTAGTAGCACCGGTAGTTAGAGAATCACCACCTTCGGTGGTGGTGGTTTCTCTCTCTAGAGACGTTTTATCTCTATAGTGATTTATGTATATTTATAAGTATGTTATAATTATACTAATAAGGTAGAGTGCCTTGAGATTGTCTGAAGGTAGATCTAGCAGAATAAATGTTATTCTAGTTTTTCAAAAAAAAAGAGTAAAAGGCTGGAGAAGATGGGGCACGTGCAGTTATTGGATATAGTATGAACTATGTGGAGATAGTTGAGTAAATCAATAAAGAATTCGTTGTCCTAAAGTAATTAGGAAAAATGTTCTGCTGTTCTTGATTAGTAATGATTTTGGGAATCTCTGGCCAGAGTAAATTGAAATTTGAAAAATTGTTTTCAAATATCAATTATAAATCATTTACTAATTAGCAAGAACAAATATGATTGGATTATTTAGAATAGACACGAATTCCATATTCTAATTCTAATTGGAACATTAGATGACGAAAGGATTTATTTATACATGATAACCATGCATAGACAGGTTACGTCAAACCACTTTGACATTCCTAATATTTAGGTGGTCATAACATGTTGCTAGACGTCAATCATGATCTATGATTATAAAATGTTTAATTAGGGAATTAAAGATAAATTAAAAGGAGTTTTAATTTATCTGATTCTAAATTAGAATTATAATTTATAATCATTGCCAACATATTAAGAACCTAATGGGTCACACATAAAAAGTCTATACAGGAGAAAGTGAAATTTGTATTAAGTTGGACTTAATTGAAAAGTTTTAGAAACTTTAAAGGTCAATATGTGATATTTGATCTTATACTGATTTATTAATAACTATAATTAAAGTTTGAATTTAGTTATAATTTTAATAAAATCCAAGGGTATGAAAAATCTTATTTTTTATATAAAAGGAAAAATTAGAAAAATGGAGCTAGCACTTCTAACAATTTTTCCTCTCAAATTTGATTTGAGTTTTTCTCCGAAAGGATCTGTGGATACATTTAGAGGTCGGACGATTGAACGACTCATGGAATTGACAATTTTAAAGAATTGGAAATAAAAAAGGTTAGTTTAAGTTTGTCAATTTCCTGTTTTATGTTTCAATTTAAATCTGTTAAAGTTGATCATGTGGAAAAAAAAAATTTTAATTCATTCCGCTGCGTTTAGATTCGATCTTACGTATTTTTCCAACAATTAATCGATATGATCTTCTTTTCAACTAAGCCGATTGGACTTTATAATTAGGCTTAACATTTGGGCCTAATGGTTGGGTTTCATTTTATGAGAACCCATAATAGTTTGCTGATCTAGGCTTGTCAACAGTGTCCAGGTGTCGTGAATTGATGTTGGTCGGGATTTCAATTCTACAAAAGAGAACGTTGGGGAGTCCTACGGTATAACTCCAAAGTAGGTCAAGTTAGATTTCAGATTTCAGGCATGCAAAAAAGTTTTTAGCGGAGAGATTTATAAGTGGTAGATAGAAAAAAAAGGCGATGCAGACACGTAGACACATGATCACCATAAGAAGGTAAATGTCTCAGACCACGACTCCTGCTGACATAAGAGAATCGTCGTCATAAAAATGATATCGTAGTGGTCTGACAATACACCTTTGCTAACTTGCTACATTGAGCTTTCATATATAGTTATGCAATTTAGCCTTTATATTATTTATGTAAGGTGAAGATATCATAAAAAGAAGAAAGGAACGTAGGAGATGGCCAAGTGGAAAGAGCTTTTAAGGGTGGCAGATGCTAAAGTTAATCCTTGAAGATAAGGTTATCAAAATGTAAAGATAATGATGTTTTCTATTTTTAATAAGACGTACATTTCAAAGATGCATTATATTAAATGGTTGTTTGCAAGAGCTCTTCTTTTTATTGGTACTTTGCAGATACTTCTATGTTAATGTTTACATAAGAAAATATTAGATAATTAGCCTATAAGTGGTAGGTTTATATGATTGATATTGTATTTTAGGTAATTATATTCTTTAGATACATAATTTTAAGAACTAATTTATTTAAGTTGTATATGACTATATAAAAAGTTTTTCCATAATTAGTAAAAATGCAGTCTTGAATGTATTCTTTAGGGTACATATACTTCTCATATAGCTTAAGAAATTTTAGGTACACCTCTTAATCTTTAAAACTCTCAAATTTTTAGCTTTTAGTTTTTCTAAAAAACTCTTTCTCGTAAATTTTGGTCAAAAAATAATGAGGGACTTAAATAACATGAACATTAGACGTGGACTAATAAAATGTTATTATTACAATGGTAATTTAACTCAACTCTTAAATTAAACCCGAATTAATAAAAATTGACTTAAATTAATAATATAAGATAATTATAATAAATTATTAATTTGAGTCAGTTCATTTTAAATTTGAGAACTTGGTTGAATCATAATACTAAATGAATTTTTTATGAAAAACTAAAAACTGAAATGAATTTTTACAAGAATTCAAAGATTAAAGAGTTTTTCAAAAGTTTCTTAAATGATAGAGGAGATTCATGTCTTTTACCCTATTCTCTATAATAGTATGCTCTATTTCCACCTTCCTTGTATAATCTTTTCAAGTATTAGAGTTGAGAAAGATGTTAGGAATAAGTAGACATACAACTGGAAGTGCCCTCTGTCACTTCTAAATCCAACTTCATCATTGATTTTCACAATTATTGTTGACAATTATTATAATACATTCCAAATCATCACTCAAACGTTAAACGATCGAAAAAAATTACTGCGATCAATTATTATGGTGATTTTTGGAAGAAAAAACATAGTTATCCAGAAGGATCTCTTTAGATGATTCCTCTTATATGATATGAGACTAATAATGTAATTGTGATTATATGACTTATCCATCTTATGGAAGATAATATCGGAGCAACCTACCTTTTCACCCCATGACAAAATAAATTTGGGATGTTGTCTAACTAAAATACTTGAATTTTAAAATTTCTTCTTAATTTTTAGGCAAAGGAACTTCTTCAAAATAATCTTTATGTTACTCAATATGTCAACGACTTTCGCATGAGGTTAATCTTTTCAATGTTATTTCTTGGAAATACATCGTAGATGCCAAACTCTTCAGGAAGATGCGTGGTAAGAATTGGTTTTATAATTTTCTTACTCACCTTAATACAGAACTCAACAAATTTCGTGGGCAATTGCTTATATTGTTATCCTTTGCTGTTAGTATAAGTTATACTTGTTGAGGTCCACTGTGAAGAACATTGATGATGTGTGATACTTAGTAACCCTTTAAACATACTTGAATCATCCGCTTTGGCTACATGAAATTTGTGATGGAATCACACATCTTCTCAAGCTATACAAGTTTCAAAGCAAACGAGCCATAAAGAGGCGCTACAAGAAAAATTGGTTTTACCAATGGAAAGAGTTGTAAGAGAAATGATTGCAGGAGAAAAATTTTCCGACAAAATTAAAATTTCTGTTAAAAATTTATCGACGGAATTACAATTTCCATTGGTAAATTTTCCTATAGAATTATAATTTTTACTGTCAAGTTTCCCGAAGAAATTAAAATATTTTTCGGTAACTTTAAATTGTAATTTCTGTAAGAAAATTTACCGACAGATAAGCAATATCTGTTGCTAAATTTACCTTCAGAAAATAGCATTCCATTAGTAATTTATCCATGGAATATTTCATTCCATCGGTAATTTACCCACGAAATATTTTATTCTGTCGATAATTTACCTACAGAATATAGCATGCCGTCAATAATTTACCTACGAAATATTGTAATTATGTCAGGAAATTTACCTCTAGTAATTTTAGTTAACATTTCTCACTTCCCACCCAAATTTTTTGTTGATAAGTATTGATTTTTTTCTACATTTAATTTCTCTAAATAATATAATCTTGATTGATAAATATAATGTAAAAATTATCCTGATTGGTAATATAATATAAAAATCATAATGTACAACAATAAGTATCTTGAAAATAATTGTGAACTAAGAATTTATTAAAAAACTTAAGAGTAGCAAAATATCAAATACATTCATTTAAGTACTAAAATATTATAACTCTAAGCTATACAATTGATGAAGGCAGATGATCAGACTATTGTGAAGAGGTGCTGCCCCTCTCCTTCAACTAGTCCATCGCATTGTTGAGCTATGTACTCTATCGACTGTTGCAACTGAGTTGCCAACATCTCCACCGTGCTCTTAAGCTGAATCACTCTCTCATTAGATGCAGACTGCCTACTAGATCCAGCTGTACTGGATATGGAGGATTGCGAATAACATGTGTGTGCAAATGAACCTAAGCCAAAAACCTTTTCACGACAGTCCCTACTACCAAATACATCAAGATATATTTAACTATCATCAACAATTTCAGCTACCAAATACATCAAGAAATATTTAACTATCATCAACAAATTCAAAATTTTGAGACTGTCATTCAATGCTTTCTTGTATTTGGTCATATCATTATAATTGTTTATGCTAATAAGTGATTATTTTTAACTAATATTATTTATCAAATTAATATTAAAGTATATATTTTACATACATTAAGTTGTCTACATTGAGTATTGATGAAGGTCACGCCATCATATTTCTTAGTATGGGGTGTGCAAAAAGAGCTGATGTAGTGTAGGCTTCCTGCCCATAGACTTTTCCTGCATCAAAATAAAATGTTATAATTAAGTGAACTATAATTTACAAAAATTTCGGTCGAGTTTCATCTATTTTATGATATTTACCCCCTGTTAAACAAAAACTATCTCAACAATACAGTCATTCATGGCAATAAACACTTATAAAATTATCATTCCCCATAGCACGCATATCAAAATTTCATACATCAAATTACATTGAAATCAAACTTCGTACTTCACATTTCATACATTAAAGTAAAAAAATCAGAATAAAAGTGTAAAGTTAGATACTTACAAGTTTATCTGCATGCTCTTGCTGGGTCATAGATCCTCTAGTGTGTACAGGTAGACTCTCTTCCTTCGATCCTCCTTGTCTATTTGTAAAATTGAGCTCTAAAATGGAGATTGTCTCAAGTGTTGCCTAGTACTGCTATCAACAACTCCATATTTCTTCAGATATATAAGAAGACCATACATCATTCTTGTGTATCAAACCAAGAAAGTCTTTATAACATGCATGGGCTCGCCTCTCCCATACATCATAAATGATAACATCAAATTTTGAATCCCAAAAAAATTCTTTTTGAATAAAAGAATAAAAAATTTAGATAAAATAAGAAAGATTAACGAATTTATTTTTTGTACCTCAAACTCCTGATAATAAAAATCCTTCGTCCTCTGAGAGATATTCTTCCATATATAACTCTCAAGTTCTATCATCCCCTTAAACTTGGATGAGATATATCTAAAACACGTTCCAGACGGAACTAACCTAATATATAAGCTATTTTAGATCATTTTCAAATTAAAACCTATAAATTCAGTATAAACCTATGGTGTTATAATGTATTACAAAATTTGTAGAATTTCACTAACAAATTGTTGACAATTGTAATGTAAATTCTTCCATCAACTCCTTTAGCTCCAAGATGGAGCCCTCCTCCTTCATTTGTAATGTTTATCCTGATATCTCTGCCAGTATAGATTCAAATTCTGGTATAGGAGTAGAGATGTTGGATGGTGTAGCAGTAGGTAGGGAATGTGATTTTATAGGAACTGTAGGTAGGGAAGGTGATACCCATCTGTATATGCACTAGTTGGATGTGCAACACTTGATTCTGTAGTTTCTGCAAAATGTGATGCTTCACTTAGACGTGCACTAACTCATCCAAACGGTGGCAATCCTGTTTTATCTTTTGTGGCATATTTTTAACCTGAATTTTACATTTTATTGGTTATTCCACTAATAAAACAATATAAATAAAATATAGAACAATATATTATTGATGCAATAATAAATTTATTCATATAATATTCTATTACTTACACAAATTAATTGCTATCATCACTTAATTGTAAATCAAAATCATCATCATCTTCTATTTCTGAAGAATTAGAATTAAAGTCAGACCCCTCTTCAGATCTCGCCCTCTATAGATTCCTTATTGTCTCCAAATGAAATTTCAACATATTTATTGTCTATAAAGATTCTCTAACTTTTCTTTACCATAAGTAGTTCTTTATAGTTCGTTCTTACATATTGGAATAGCTTCTTAGGGGGAATCAAATATGAGCTCCAAATCATATAAGGTTGTTAAATAGTAAATTGATTCATTGTATTTGATTAATAAAGGAAAGAAGCCTCTTGTTATAGTGACCGGCTCTCCTAAAAATAATGACAAAAAGAGTTTCGTCCTCAAAGGTTAGTCTCTTGGTGGTAATAAGAATTCGTAATTATTTAAATAGATGTCATTTGGCACGTAGCATTAAAATAAAGTAGAACAGCTTTACTAGTTGAGATTCCTTAACAGATATCAAAAGATAGATTTTATGCCTTTTAATTATTAATCTTAAGAGCATGTCAAATGCATGCAGAGAGTTCATCAAAGTTTTCATACGTTTGGCATTTACTCCACAAAGAAATAACATATCATCTATAAAGGATAAATTGAAGGAACAAAATGAAATAAAGTGAATGGTTTATAGTCTAGGATAGATTAGTTTTATATTATTTAAATCTATTAAGTAATATATTTAGACATGTAAATTTTCTTAAAGGAAGCCTAAATTAAAGTCATTTTTCATGTTTTCCCCTTGTCCATATAAATTGGATTGGACGTTCAAGATAGTTATGTAAGTTATCATAATTATTTTGACTTCATTATTTAGATCTTTGGTGTCTTTATGTCATTACTTTTATTTCTTGAGTATGCACTTCCTTTTAATATATTGTATATGCACTTCTTTTAATATAATGTATACCAACATTTTGGTTAATGTTTACTGTAGTTGTAGAAATTAACAGTTATATTATAAGTATGCCTTCTAAAGATGGTTTAACACCTAAGGAAGATGAAGGCAACATATAATGATATGAGAGACCTATTAGAGAACTTTCATCGAACACTTGGTACACTTCAGAAATTCATCTCTAATTTATTTCAAAACTGCTATCTTTTTCTATTATTTACCAATATTAACACAGAACAAAAAACAATAACCCATTAATAACTCAAATAAACCCTGACAAGTCAATCCATAGTAACAAAGCCAACAAATATAAAACCATTTAACAACAAAAATTGAAGCAGAAAAAATAAACCCAAGAACAGAGCATAAATGACCAACCTCGAGACAGTAAACCCAAGACAATGGAAGCAGTTGGTGGAAGAACAAATGAAGATGATGAACAACGTTGACGGAAGAACAAAATGACAACAGAGGAGAAACGAAGAAGAATGTGAAGAAGAACGACAAGGGAGGGGGCTTCAATTTTTTTGTTTAAATTGAAAGGAAAACGACGTCGTTTGAATTTACCTACAAAATGATAGTTTCGTAGGTAAATTACCGATGAAAACACCATTTTGTTGGTAAATTCCCTACAGAAGGAATTTACTTATAGAATGGTGTTTCCATAGGGAAATTACCTACAGAAATATCACTCCATAGTAATTTACCTACGAAATTTTATTTTTGTCAGGAAATTCCCTACGGAAACATATTTCAGTAGTTACATTACCTATGGAGTAATACTTCCATAGGGAATTTTGCTACGAATTTTTTTTTGTCGATAAACTTCATTCGTAATTTTTACCGAGAACCATTAGCGCCAATTTTTACGACAACTTTCACTATTTCATTGCTACATTCTATCGACAAAGTTTGGCAGAAAAATACCCTCCTCTTTGAACGATAATTTTTTTTGTCATAAAACATCATTTTTTCTGACAAGTTTAGCTACGGAATCAATTTTTGTAGCTAATTTACTACAAAAAAAATTCTATAGGGAATTTTCCATTTGTAATTTGCAATTTTCTTATGGTGAGAGGCTTGTACCTATTGCAAAGGATTCAAGCCAACTGTCAAAAGTTATTGGATATCCATTAAAGAATGTTGGAGGACTATTGACTACGAGCAGAGTAAAGAAGGCTAAAGAAGCTCACAATGATTTAATAGCAGATCTTTATACAATGAGTGAAACCTTGATTCTTCAACAGAATGACTTGAAGCCTATAAAGCTGATTTAAGTAAAGGAGCAAGTTAAAGAATAAGGTACATAATGTAACTAATGATGGTCAAAAAAGTAAATAGGCATTGGTCTTTCTTTAGCTTTATAAATTGGACGAATAGAACAATTTAGCACTAGAGTTGAATATATATCTGGAATCATACTCACTTTATTACGTATATTAAAAGTTATAGAACAATATCAACATTAGTATGCTTATTGGACAAGTGTTAGACATGTGTTTTAGTTGTTTAGGATTTTATTGTTATTTCTTTTTGAGATTCTAATTGTAGTCTTTTATACTTATAAGAGGCTTTCTTATTATTGTAATAGCAACTTATCATTGTTAATGACCAATCAAAACATTGAAGAGAATTTCTTTAATCTTTTAAAGTAACTTTGGTATGAGGTTCTCTATAAACATATGATCTTATCTAACTTGGTAAAGACAATGAAACTCTAGATCTTATCACTCCAAATCCTTTATAACTTTTTGTGTTTGTTTTTCTTGCATTAAACTTGTTATAATAAAATAATCCTTAGCCTAGTTATATTGATATAAAATCTCAATACAGAGAGAACTTTTGAGAGAAATATGTGAGGGAGTGCTTTTCTGCCAATAATGTTTTATTATAGCTTAAAACCAAAATAAAAGTTCATTAAAAGAAAAGGAAGTGAGTAAGGAGGAAAGAGTGGTGAAAGATCTGAAGTATATCATAAACATGATATAAGGTTAATATGAGCAACTCATTAGACAATTCGGTGAAGTAAGGGATACGTTGGAGAAGCATGAGGTTGCTATAACTAGTCTATAACAAAATCCATCAATACCTTCTAGGATGGATGATGTTGAGACATATAATGAGATTAAGGATGCTACTAACTACTTAGAGGATCTCACTAAAAAAGGTAATAAAAAGCCACCTATTAGGATGCAAAAGGAGATGAAAATGGTGATAAGGATATATTTTATACCAATTTCCTATTATAGGAGTCTCTCTCAAAGGTTGCAAGCATTAACTTAAGAGTCCAATAGTGCGCAAAAAGCATTACAAGGAGATAGAGATTGATATAGTTAGGATGAATGTGAAAGAAGACCGGGAGGCAATAATGGCTCGTTTTATTTATGTACTAAATCTAAAAATTACCAACATTGTTAAGATACACCATTATATGAAGATGGATGATATGATGAATATGACGACCATTATAAAGGTGAAAAGATCACTTAAAATTAGCCCTTATAATTGTTTTAGTGTTTCTTGAATAAGTTTTTCATCATACAACATACCATGAAGTAAAGAGGATGATAAAGTTATAAGCTTAAATATAAAGCAATTATAATGACAATGTAAGCATCAAGTAGAGAGAAACTTAAGATTGATTCCTTTTCAACAACTAGGAATCAAGATGTCAAGTACATTAAATTCTTAGGTAGATGGTATATAGCTTCATAATTTCCCAATAAGAGAGTGATGATATTGAGAAAAGATAGAAAATATAAGTACAAGAATGAAAAGAAAGCAGATGACGATATTCTTAGTTTAGAGAATGCTGGTCACTAGAAAGGAATTAAGTATATATGTGGGAAAGAATGATGTGAATGAGTAGAGGGATATTCTCTTTCAAATAAGGTGTTCTATCAGTGATTGGGTTTGTAGAAAGATCACATATGAAGGGATTCTTACCAATGTAATTAGTATAAGTTAATGGAGAAGTTGAGACCACTAGTAAAAAAACCCCTAAACCGTATAATCAATAATAATTGAATAAGAGAGAGAAGATTAGGGTAATAAAATAATTTTTGATTTCTTTCTCAATTGGGAGGTCTATATATGTGATGCAAATATAATATTGTGTCAACACAAATAGGTAACATTCTTTTGGAGCATCCTTGGCGATTTGATATGAGAGTCAATAATGATAGGTATAATAATAGATATTCCTTTTTTATGAATGAAAATTTGATTATCGTTGTTCTATTGTCACATAAGCAAGTTTTTAAAGATCAACTCAAGATTTATGATGTTGAGTAGGAGAGATTAAAATGAAAGAAACAAGAGCAAATACTTAGAGGTAATTCAATCCTTTTATGGAAAGCAAAAAATGAGAGAGATAAAATTTTGAGTTTAGTAGTGAGAGTTGGCAATATGAGAGATGTGTTCTTAGCCAAATTACAAATAGTTTTAGATTTTGTAGATGAAGATACTAATTGGATGACAAATCCTTTTAAGGAGAGGCAAAATAATGGGAATCAAGCAATTAGTCAAGTTATACAAGCTTCAAAGTAAGGAGCTATAAAGAGAGATTCGAATAGATTGCAAAGGATTTAAGTCAAACTCCGGAAGTTGCTGGAGATCCACTAAAGAACGATGGAGGAATATTGATAAAGAGTAGAGCAAAAAAGAACAAAGAAGCTCTTAGTAATCTAATGGATCTTTATATGAGGTGTGAAGCTTTGCTTCTTTAAGGGAATGAATTAAAGCCCATAATGTTGATTTAAGTGAAGAAGTAAGCTGAAGAATAAGGTTACATAATGTAACAAACATCAAAAACTAAATTAAACCCACTTCGGTCTTTTGTTTGGTTTACAAACTAGAGGAATAGAAGCAAACCTATGCCAAAATTGAATATATAACTAGTGTTAGACTCGTCTTTGTTAAGTGTACTAAAAGTTTTGAAATAAATGATAAGATATTATTTGCTTATGTTAATTGGACTTATCTCTTATATTTTAGATTAATTTTGGTACTTAAATGGGAAAACTAATATTTATTTCGTTTTACTAGATAACAAGCAGAGATTGAATCAAATTGGAGCATTATTGATCCAAATCATGAATTTTGGGAAAAAATGGACAGATTATTGCAATGGATAAAGCGAGATCACACCTAATATCAAATTCACCCCAAAAGTTTTAATTCAATTTGAAAACTTATTTTAAGCCCTATTATGTAGAGATTTGGATTTTTTTAGACAAAGAATCTCTACAAGATAGATGGAAGCTAGGTTTTGAGTAGGAGGAAAAGGGGAGAGAAACTTGACGTACACCTTCTCCATCATTATCTTTTATTTTCTTTGTGTTTCCTCTTTATCTTTCATCTTTGCTTTTATTTTTGGTATTGGAACTAAAACCAAGTATAGCTAATTCCAAATAATCTGATTCATAGGAATTCAAAACTCTACTTGTAACCTTGTTAGATTTTATTCTAAACTTAGATTTTATTTTAATTCAAATATTTCTTATTTTGCGTTCTTATATTTCATGAATAATTATTATTTATTAATTTGACAAATTAATTTGATGTAGACTACTCTCTCTTACCAACTTGAATATTTAGTTAGTAAACGAACCCATAATAAATAATAAAAATTTTGAATTAAAAAATTAGGGAACTCTCACAAGGAGTTAGGGTCCCATTAATTAATGGTCTAAATTAAAAATTTTAAAATGTTGGATTTCTTTTTGATATCCAAAATATTTGTGTTTAAGTTAAATTTTGATATAAATGTTATGTTTTAAGTTGCCCTTTTTTTTCCAAATTTCCTTTTGAGATAATTTTTTTAAAATGTCCTAAAAAATATAGATTGAAAAAAGTTTAACAACTAACTCTTAAGGATCCAAATTTATGTGGTATAAAACACTTTAATTTCTTTTCCTTGTAGATTAATATTAAGTGAATATAAATGAATATTAGTAATTAATATCACATTCATGAATTCAAATGAGAAATATCAATGGTATCTCCAATAATTAATTTTAAAAAAATGACCAAGATCCCTCACATGATCTAAATAACAAAATTGGTATCAAAGGACTAATTATTAAACCAAGGGAGGAAGAAAAAGATGTAGCTATTGATGATATATATAAAAGAAGGTAAACACTTACTTGTATATTGAAAATATTTACTTAGTATACATATCTAAGAGAAAAGAGCATTGTTGTCTATTCCTAGGAGTATAAAGAAAGATTGATTATTGAATTTAGTATATAAGAATTACAAGCATTGCTCTTTCATTTTATAAATGCTTTGTATGTACACTTTACTCATATGATAGAATCTTTGAGAAAAAGGAGAGAGAAGTTTTTCCTTTTTTGATTCTTATATATTTATATATCATATAACTTTTTAATGTTGACAAAATGGGGAGAGGATAGTGATATCTTATTCATTCATGGAGAATGGATTAAAGGGAAGCATATATTATATACTTATTTAAGATAAAGAGAGCTTACTCAATATCATTTATTTTGTCGATATCAATAAATATTTCGTCACAAAAAAGCAGGAGATTGTTGACCAAATGAGGTTTTAACCCATGGTTTTGATGTTAACAAAATATATTACTATTAATAAATGTACTTTTTGTGGTATTAGTTGCTTTATTATATTGACATCAAGAAATATGTAAATTTTGAAATTTAATATAAGGATAAAGTGAGTAAAGGGGTCCACTGGATAAATTGAACAATCAATAGAAGGAGAAAATGAGTAAAGTGGACCATATATGCAATTTAAGTGAAAAATCAAGAATAAAGAGAAATTAAGCATATCAAAACTATCAAATCATTGCAATCCTTCTTATAACCTTATTTTGATCATTTTAATGAGTTAGAGGCTTAATTATTACACGATCATTTACACATAGAACATAATGTATAAATCCTTTCATAATGAAAAGGAAATTTATTTTGATATTTAAAGAAAACTAATTGATCTTTAAAATACTCTTTGCAAAATTTTTGAAATAATTTTGGACCAAATTTTAATCAAAGAAATATTGTTTAATTTTTTTGAGAACTTCAAAAAATTTTGAAAACATATTTCCAAGCATATTGGTTTATCAATGTATTGTTGTAGTTGATAATGTACTATTTTTGGACATATTAGCTAATTGATATTTATATATGGTAAACTAATGTAACATAAAAAGTAAAAGAAAAAATACCATGAGTTTGTCTGTTATATTGGTAGGTACATTGATCGACTAATATGACATATTAGTTGGTTAGTGTGTAAAAAATTGGATGGACATACTAAAGAGTTTATAAGTTTTTGAGCATTTAACTATTTGATGACAAGTCTGACAAAGTATTTAACTTTTGCAAGGGATGTTTACCTACTTCATTCTATTTTCAACTTTTAGTCAGTTCTTTTCTCCAATCTTCCCCCCCTCTCTCTCTCTCTCTCCATTCTTCAGATAAGCTTCTTCTTCTCTTATATTTTTCGCAAGTTTGTTAGTATATATGTAGCTTAAGCTATTGTATTACGTGTTCAATATACAAAAGCTTTTCCTAAGCATTCATTGATAAGATCAAGTGTATCGAGAATAAGAAAATTGGTTTAAGTCTAATGTTGGACTTAATCTTTGTTGTTTTCTTATCATAATAAATAACAAGTTGCTGAGGAGAATGTTGTTTTTAGCGTCACTTAAAAGGAATAACCTCTTCTTTTTGTTTCTAGGATTTGTATGGTAAAGTTTTATTCAATTTTGGATCTTATAGGATTTGATTACCAAAAGAATTCAATTAAACATAGAATTTAATACTAAATTGACTTTTCAGAATAAAACTGTTATTATTAATTCATCACGGAATGTTAACGCGACGACTAGTTTTTGATGGTAGAAATGAGCATCGCTGGAAGGAATGCGGCAAAACTCTCCCTAATCAAAAACAAAATGATGCACAACAAATCTCCTCATCAAACACTAATCACCCCTTGCCTTCTATAGTCGATCTTCTTATTCAAGGCTTTTAGTATTATCCAAATTATCTATTTTTCTTTATTATCTATATCTCATTTTTTTGTTAGGAAGCTATAAGAGATTAACGTTTGATTGTATATATTATGTGTTGTGTAAAGCTTCCACAAATTTTCAAAATAACATAGATAAAAATGGAGGCAGTGGCAATGTCTCGATGATTGATACATGATTAGGAAAATCAGTTATTTCGAAATAGTCGTCAATTCCAAAAACTATGTTTGTTCAATCAGGTATGCATGTGTTCAAAATTGGGTTCCTTACACCGTTTGACTTAATTAGCTATTTAAGTTCTATACTATTTGTTTCTTAGGTGAAACACACGTGTGGTTCATTTAATTCAGTGATTTATACTATATCTGGGGAATTATTCACTGTATCTTCTGCTAGTTTAGTTAAAGCCAAGAAGTTGTTGGAAGAGTGTCAATAAACCAATCCTGAGGGAAGATTTTTCACTGTTTCACTTTATGTCTTTGAACGTGTAAGGAGCGTTCTCAGTAATCAAGACATAGGGAATTTCTTTACCTTATCTACTGAGTCTCATGTCATTTAGAATATAAAAAATAATTATTTCTTTTTCTTTTTTAAAAAATAGGCATGAAATTTTATCCATTTTTTTGTCTATAACAAAATTTAAACTTCTAATTAAAATCTTGTATTACTTACCATATATCATTATATTATATTACTTACCATATTTCAATATTTATATGTATTATTATTGTATTTTTAATAAATATTAATGATTAAGAATAGTAGTCAACTTAAATTAATAATATTTTGATTTTGATTAACATTAAAATTTTAGGTATGTTTACCTTTTTATATTAAAAAATATTTACTTTTCAAAATTTAAATTACTTACCATGTGTTTTTCAACAATATTATTAAAACTTTGAAAACATTTTACAATTATTGTAAGAGAATCTCTTTGTATATGGTTTGATAGTTTATTAAGGCCATTAAAAAAAAGATATATGCAAGTTCAATCTCATCACACATTATTATATAAACATAAGGAGAGTAAGATAAGTATTGTGATTGTGTATATGGATGGTATTTGAAAAACCGAAGGGGTTAATTATTTTGCAAACTTTCCAAATTATTCTTCACATAAGTAAAGAAAAATCTAACAAATGCAAAATAACAAAGACACTAAAATTTGATAACGCAATTCGGCACACTCTGCCTACGTCTGCGGGGCCCTCACCCAGATTAATCGCTTTTACTGTAGTTCAATAAAATTATATAAGATTGATCTAACGCAATATTACTCAATCTTTGTAACCATCCCACAACCTAACTACCCGTGAAAACTTATCACTCTCGATAACACGACCCACTCGTGTTAACCTTGTAAAAGGATTTGTCTAACTATTTTTATTCAAAAACAACAATAAATAAAGCAGAGAAAGACAACTTCCCAGATTGATAAGCTCTCCAGAAAATAGATCCAAATTTGTTCATCAATGGAACCAAGTTGCTGCACTTAAAAATCACGCATCCATCAACAAATAACCTCCTATGTGCCGCGATCAGTAACCTTCTTCAAAGACACAGAAAATCGGCAACCCCAATAACATATGTGAACTGCTTATCAGCTATTAACAGTAGGTCAAAAGTGCAGCACCCATCAACTATGCACAGCTAGCAAAAAATCAAAAACCAAACAAGTACACCAGCGTGACCCACATAA
>JANSVA010000008.1:8673568-8685588 GCA_025504915.1 Erythroxylum reticulatum | reverse complement strand
TACTCGACCACTCCTCTGTTTAGAGACTGATTTTGTATCTAGGTCATTTCTGGCGCCACTCGGGGCCAAGTCTCTAACCCCTGAAACAGAGTCAGTTCTCCGATGAGCCTTGTTTTGATCCCTCTCTCTGTCACTTCTCTTTCCCTTCACACCACCACGAACAGAGTTTTCGAGAGCAGATGTTAACCTTGATGAAGCACTGCCATTAACTTCATCAAATAACATTTCTTTCTTCTCAACTATACCAATGTTATCACCGTTGCAATCCCGTCTCTCGAAAGTGCTGGAAATAGTACCTGCAATGAAAAAACGCAAAACAAAAGTTATACGATGGTAATATATGTAAGCTTTTTTCTTTTTGTTTTCCTTTTCTTTTGGACCCTGTTTAAGTTTGGTCAGTAGGTGTTACAAGGACTAAGTCGTGAACAATATTGTTTCATACTGACATTCCAACTTGAAGAAACATACCACCAGAATGAATAATTACTAGCATGAACAGGTGACAATGTCAATATCAAATCGATACCTGATCCTCCTGCCTCAGTGTGATGATCACGAATGTCATTGCAAGTGTTACTAGCAGTTCCTGACCCAACACAATCAGCGGATTTGGCTTCCATGCAGCATGTAGGTCTAGAGAAGAGGATCTCCTGTAGTTTAGGCTCAGTGAAGCAGCTGTCTCCTGTGTCTTCAAATTTTTTACATCTACCAAGAGTACGTTGAACAAAAGCCAATGCAGCTTGTTTAGAGACCTTGCGAATTGCCCCTTTTGAGGTACTATTTGCTGCGCAAGCCTGTATAGATTAATGAACATGAAATTCAACGAGTCCAGTGGAGGAAACTAATTATCATTACTTTCAAACATAACGAGTACCCAGTATTTTACTGTCCAATACAAATGGATCAACCTTCCAAATTCAACAGGAGAAAAGAACCCCATAAAGTTCGTATGGCAGGCTCACACAATGCCTACTTTACCCACAACTGTTAATTTCTTAAATCATCTTCTCTTTTTCATTTACAGAGCAGAGGAGCCACAAGTTGGTGCACAAACCGATGAGGATAGATATATACTCTACTACAACATTTTTGTGTGTTTCTTTTTCCCTTATATTATTGGGGTTTAGTTGTAGTAGTATTAGCTTTTTAAGGTTTTTTCAGTGCCAAGTTTAAGAGCCAAACTAAACAAGTGAAATCTAGAGTTCAGGTCCTGTTGACTAGAGTAACTTCGGCTCCTGTTTTAAATTTGAGCTAAAACAAGGATTTTTCTGTCAAATTCTTTTTTCCAAGAGAGAACAGATTCCTACATACATCAACCAAAGACTTCCTCGTAAGGTAATTGCAAGCTTCAAGTTCATTATTTGTATTGTGCATAGAATTAAAAAAGATAAAAACATAAGAGTATGACTCCAAACAATTACCATTCGTTTCCTGTAAGCTATCTCAACTAGTTGGTCCATAGCGATCCGTTGAATGCTCCTGCAAAATCATATTCATACTTTAATTCCAGATCGAAATTAGAACTATACAAGTCATCAAACTGCGAAGACAAACCTTTTCTCATCCTCTTTCCCCTTCTGAACACCTTTATCAATTTTTCCTAATTTCTTTCTCTTCCTCCCTATCTGTGGATTGATAGGTTTCATAATTAGTATGACAGTAAGGAATGAAATAAATACAAGAGTTAAAATTTCAAAACATCAGAGTATTACAAAAATTATTCGTGGGAAATTAACTATTGAAAAACTGTACAAAAGCCAGTCTAACTCAAGTTTAATATCTTGAGAGAAAGGAAAAACCTGCTGGAACAACCCTTCCTCGAGTTCAAGTATATCTTGACTAATTATTTCTCCCTCAGCTAGATCAGGCTGTAAAAAGAAATAGATCCAAAGAAGCCATATTATCAACTGCAACCAAAGTGTAATATCAGAAGAAAGCAACATCTGACAAAAGAGCCTACCAGTGTCTCTGGATATAAGCCGATACTCTGGAGCTCAAGTGCAAGCCTATCATCAAGAGACATCTGCTGATATTGATGACCAGGCGAAATGCCAGAGACAATTGACTCCGTTGTGTCCACCAGAACCATTACATTAGAACGAATTTCATTGGCATGTCCAATATCTGAATGGGACAAATCATCATCTACTGACCCCAATTCACTAGAATATGTTGAATTGGAGATGCTTGGTTTCCATATTTTGTTAGATGTACAACTCTTATCACATGAAAGTCTATCCAACAAATGACTTCTCTGGGTAAAAAAATCCAATTCTGACTCTACTTCAGAATCCATTTTGTCCCTATCTTTGGATTCAACATCAATCAGATTGCATGAACCACAATACGAATCATCACTGGCATAGTGTAGATAAATACTTTTCCCCTCATCATGGGTGTAAAATTCTTCACTGTCATCATCTTCAATCAGTGCGGACAGAACTCTTTGGTATAACGGGGTAAACTTGTCCAAAGTTCCAGTATTATGTCCTCCAGATATAGAAGATACCTTAACCAGTTGCTTATAGGACTCATGTCCTTGTCTTTCACCAGTATAATTAAGTAATTCATCATGCTCAACAGTAGCCTGGGAAAAGAAAATCCAGAATGATAGAAAAGCTTTTATATTGCTGAACTCCATGAAAAAAATTCCTCAGACATGATTCAAAGTAAGTGCACTAAAGTTTAAGAAATGAACACAAAATCTAGTAGCCAAATTGCAAAATTTTAAAAATAATTGAAGTCCAAATATTTTTTGGCATGAAAAACAAAATGAGACAAATCCAGTACCGGAACATCGTATCCAGTGCCATGCATGTGACACAAACAACCATCAAGCTCTTCTGCAATACATAACTGATTCAACAACAAACAAAAAGAAAGAAAAGAAATTTGTAAGAGTCTAATCAAGACTGTTAATGAATCACCGCTTTATTTGCTTAACGGCTCAACAACTTATTACCTGTCGTTTCAGAAAGGAGATCTCCTCCGAGCTAACATTGGTAAAAATAGACTCCACTTTGTTCCAGAAAGGACCAGAACATGCAAGTTCTACAGTTGAAGATTATATCACATGCAAGCATATATTAAGCTAACTATACATAACTGCTGATATATGTGAAAGTTTTACTGGAGAAGTTGAAAGAAATGGATAGAACACGTACTGCTAGCACTATGAGCCGACCTGGCAGCTGCAATCAATTCTTCCCGATCATCATCAGATGCACCTGTATATGAATTGAAACGTTGTGATTCCATCAAAGTTTTTGATAAATTTAAGCTTATTAAACAGTAAATATGCTAATATAATCGTGTAGAGGCGACAAAGCCTCAAGATCTGAAATGCTTGATAGCAAAGCAGTTTCAGCAAAAACATTTACTTAACACAAATTTGAAAGAAAACTCCAAATCAATGCTACACGTTGCATGAACCATCATTGGAAACCTATGACCTCTACGAACTTCAACAGGGTTTCATTTCATCACCACAATACAAGCATGCTTTGAATCTGATCTAAATCTAAAGTAATACATAAATAATACCTGTTAAATCTAAGGAACTGCCACTCAGTATTTGGCCAACATTAGACACAGCCTTCCTATCTTTCAACTTTTTGGAAGGCAATCGCCCATTTCTGCTAATGCAAATAAAGCAAATGCACATCAATATACGAAATATGATAAAAGGAAATACACCTAAACTTAGATCAATTAACCGGTGGTTTTTGAAATTTGAGAATGTAAGTTGGAATTGCATTGGATTTAGGGAAGACACCTTTTGTTCCTTTCAGCCTCAGGCTTCACACTTGTCAGTGGATTTATTGTTGGCACATTCTCTAACTTTTCCCTCAGCGAAGGCGTGAATGGCCTTACTGAGGAAGAACGCCTACCAGTCCTCCCTCGTCTTTGCACACCATCTACAATCTCATTATTAGGAACTTTGTTTTTCTTAGCATGTAAAAGAAAGGTGCCAGAATTCTCAGATGCAGTCAGTGCAACTTCACCACTATATGATTCCCTTTTTCTGGTTTTATTTTCTCCAGGACCTGATTCTTCACTTTCAAACAACCCAAAGGGAGATGGAGCAGCATCAAGTGCCCTCTTCACTTTTGGAACATTATTATCTACACTGCCAGAATCTAGTGTCCCATTGGCCCCATTGGAAGTTCTAACACTAAAATCAGAAACTGGAGCTCCTGGAAATGAAATCTGACCTTCAACATGTCTTGAGACTGGAGCAACCATATTTACTCTCCTTGTACGTGAATTCTTAAAAGATCTTTGACCCACACACTGAGCAGTGGCATGTGACGAACCTGCGGAAAGGTTATACTTTTGATTATCCACTAAAAATGGCAGCAGGATTTTACTCACTAGTTTGTAGTTCCAAACTTTGAAAAGGAGTAGATGAGGGGTGACCTTTCACAGATGATTCTAGCATTATTATGGATCCTGTTCGTGATAGACGAGAAACTTTTCTTTTCACCACATTATTAGGACTATCCACTAGCTCATCCTCGTGAACATTTGGCCTGAGAGAGTATTAGAGACTAGTCAACAATCACTAATTAGTTAAATTTGAATACATGCAATAAGCTTTTAAATCCCTAGCTGCAACTCAATGCATCAAAATCAATTGATTAAATGATGTTAAATTTGCAATATTAACATTTCAATATGAAAACACTTACTTTTTGCTTCCTTTTGTGAGATTCCTTTGCTCTAAAAGAGCCATGGAGTCTCCATGAGGTCCATTATCCATATCATTCTTGAGTATTGTACTGATGCTAGACTTACTAGGATCTGAAGAAACAACCAACTTGTTGATTCCACCTACTCCAGGGGAAGATTTCAATCTACAGCACATACCATAAACAAATAAACTCAGTAAGCAGGTGCAAGAACCCTACCTTATTGCAATTTTTGTCAATTTAAACAAGTATGACCAAAATGAGCCTGCATATTTCTTCAAACACTCATCACATGTATTAGACAGACTATTCATGCCAAATACTAACATAATGCACATAATTTTTTCTATTATCTTCATATTGCACCCAATACCTCAAATACTAATATATGTATTATCCGTAGGCTTCAAACACTCATCACATGTCTTAGACATACTATTCATGCGCAAATAATAACATAATGTAGATAATTTGTTCTATTATCTTCATATTGCACGCAATACCTAAAACACTAATGTATGTATTATCTTTGTTCTTGCACCTGACATCTCAAAATAGCATAATAATTTAAACTGCTGACCTATACAAGTCACAGGGTGTGCATAAGTCTTAGTACCATCCACAAAAGCATGAGCAATAAATCCCATTAGTATTTCTTATGCTACTCTTAATACACAATATTTTAAGGAACAAAACCTTAGTATCAGAGTAACTGGGGAAAAAGTCACATCAGGCTAAAGTAGCAAAACCACGAAACCATCAGTAATTCCATGGCTATTAAATTAAGTTACCTTAGGCCCTGGGCATCAGAAGATCGCAACTTAGAAGCAGCACCCATCTTTGGATGCATAGCTCGCTTTAGATCTTGCTCACCATTTGTAGCTCTGGTACCCATGATTCCAACTGACCGCTTCTTTTTATTCTTGGTTTCCCATCCTTCACCTCCAGCAGGAAATCTGCGGATCTTCCCTTCAAGACAACCTGCAGGCCCACCATTATCCTGGAGGGTATCTCCACTCTTTTCCAGAAGCAACTGCTGCCTTGAGGCAACAGAAGGCCTGTCTTCTGCCTGGAAACAGAAACAGAAATATGACAAACTCATAATATGTGGAAAAGATAAAAAAGACAGAAATCATCAAACTAGGAAGATAAGCCAACACCCAAGGCACTAGAAGAAACTAGGTACTGAATTTAGAATCAAATATCTGGTTCCATGACCTTGCTATTAACTATAGACTCATCAAGGACTGACATAGTTGTAGCCCACATTAACATTTTTTATAAGAAGGGGGGAAAAAGACAAAAGGAAAGTGAGGAGGAATTTATAGAATTTTGAATTGCAAACAAAAAGGAAAAACTTTGTCCTTATACACAATGGCCAGAAAAAGTACTGCAGATTTTACAGTTGGGGGTTTTTTTATTTGTAGTAAGGATATGTCAATTAAGTTCAAATTGTAAAAGCTCGTTCATTAAACTAAGGAATATGCATCCATTGCATTACTTTTCCTAACTTTGTCAATTCATTATGATGGTAAAATATTATTGTCAATTGATTCATCAGAAAAAGATTAGTTTCATGTCAATTTTGCTAAGGTGCAAAATTGGCATAACCAATTTTCATAATAAAAATAGGCATAACCAGCTAAAGTCGTAACATTAGAGCACATTTCAAAGTTCAATAACCAGTCGTTGCAATTCTAGCCTTTTTCCCACCAAAAAGATAATCACATATTCAAGGACTCTCATTGAATTTATCCTAGAATTAGACATCTACTAGGACATTGAAAAGCAAAAAGATACAATAATCACAATTAGGTCCCCCAAAACAAATAATGCTAGCATCAAATTTTGCATCACTCAAACCAAGAAACAATAGAAGACCACAACATAATAGATATTGTTAAATCAGATATAAATGATAATTATCCACAAGGCCAACAACAATTACCAGCGTGCGTTTATGTAAGTTAACACTCTTGGCCTTGTCATCCAATCTTTGGGTCACAAATCCATGAGAGCTTCTATAAATTTGACACCCTGCCTTTGGAACATTTAAACCATTAGGCTTCTCAACCAATGATAAATCATTCCTTCGCTGCTTCTTCGAGCTCAATGACTCCCTATACTTTTCCAACTTGAATAAGGAGTCGTGCAACATTTTTGCTCGATACCTACAAGAAGTACATCACATATGTTTATAACATAGGTAATAGTAGAAGGAATTGCAAATACTTTAGCAAAAATGTATAGAATATAGAGTCTTCAGTTATAAAATCTACACTAAGACATGGCTTTCTGCATGTGTGACAGCCTTTTGATAACATGAAAAGATAACCCATCAGTGATGCAAGGTATCAACAATCATTGGGTAAAGTTGAGGTGCAAAGACGTTTGGGGAAATTGAGACAACCATCAGGAAAAAAAGTTATTTCATCATTGTATTCCCATCTGAAATTCCAGAATATGGGAAATAGACAAGCTATTACTAGATATTAAGGAAAAAGCCTAAATATAAGGGTTTTAATACTGTTTTCCAGAATTTACATTAACCATAATGCTCACATATATAATTTCAATTAAAAGAAAACAATATACGAGTCATAACACAAACAAACAATCAAAACCATATAATAAGAATTTCACCTGGCCTTTCTAGAAGTATCTTGCACACTTTCTTTGAAGTGCTTTAGCTCCTCTGTTGCAATTGGAGTAGAAGACTTGGCATTAACCACTCCAAAATGACGGTCCTCAGTTGCACTACCAAGAGGAAATCCCAAAACCCTCCTAACCTCCCCAGATCGTGTACATTTCTGACTAGTCAACGTAATCTGCTCCAATGGCAAGCACTGGGGTAAAGTTGGCCTCTCTGATGACATACTGCCGCCTCAGCCGGGTTAAACTATTTAGGCAATTTTGCTCTCAATCCCCTCTTTGAAGCTCCGAAACCTGATATAACAAATATTAAGAATGTCATTGAAAAGGGTTTACACACTTCTGCAAAAAACTATTGAAAACAAAGCATAAGAACCTCATCTAGTCCGGTTTAGTTAGCTGACTTAATTCCAACTGCCCCCTAAAACAAAAAGAGAACAATTGCAAAAACCCTATCCTTTCTTGAACACCCAGAGAAATCAATTGGGGGAAAACGAAATGTGAAAGAATACATCAATAAAATTGGCGAACTAATAACCAAAAGAAAACTATTTAGAAGAAGCACCTGAACAAATCCTAGGTAAGTGCGAGATATGAAAAGGCAAAAGAGAAATTAAATCGACAGAAAGTGAAGCGGGGGAGGGAATTGAGAAGTTACCATGAATTAAATAAGCTCAAGCCCAGATGATCAGACCCAGAAGTTCCAGAGATGGGGAGCACCACGAACGAAAGGGTTTAGACAGAGAGGGAGGGGGGGGCACTACGTAATATATAAGTACAGATTTATAATATGTTGTTATGTTGAGGTTGGTAGAAAAGCGTAAAAGTGGAAGTGCACATTCATCTCTTTCTTTTTCTGCTTCTTCGCATAGTGATTCATCCAATTTGTAATAGTTTAAATATGATTATTTTTATTAAGACATATAACAATTATATCAGAGTCGGAAATTGAATTATTTTGTACCCATTAATAATATCCATAATTAAAGCCCTTTTTCCACTTGCCTTTTCCATGTAAATGAAATATTTAATTAAAACTAAACCATAAGATTTAATCTCTCATCCAAATATAGGAAGGTCCTATAATAGCATACTGTTCTCCCACGTTATTTTTGTAAAGTGAAGCGGACATATTGATGGTTTCGACAGAGTCATTAAACAGTAAAGACCCATGCATAGCTTTTTTTAATTATTATTACTATTATTCTTGTCACACTCTATTCCCAGCAGTAAATTAAAGCTTGGACTACAGTGTGATTATACACAGATACTGTTACACAATAGCAAAACCATTCTCTCTCTCTCATTTACCAAGCCAGGCTTGTTGTCCTCCTCAGGGTCTTCACTTTATCTGATTTCTGTTGTGGCAATGTTGTTGATTGCTTCCTCTTGGCAACCTGTTGGTAAACATAAATATGTAGCAGTTCGTCGCAGAAATAAAAGAAAATTTGTGCTGATTTGCGGGTAGGAGCAACCATGAACAAGATGTTGTAGTTAAATACGTTCCGTATAGTGATTCTTCTAAATCATAAAAATTGCAGTGCAGAAGTGCCAAGGTAATTACCTCTTCCTTTCTTTTTTGCTCTATTTCCTCCTGTTTCAAAATGTAATTAAGAAAATAATTCATTAATAAATCAGAAAAACTTTGATTCTGATCTCAAGTGATTCAACAATGGAAGCAAGAAAGTCTTTACCACAATCTGTTTTAACTTGGCATTCTCTTCTCTAAGTTGATTCAACTCGAGCTCCAACTCCACCGTGTATGCCTTCAATACAAGAGCTTTAGTCATAACCAAGATAAACAGTGAAGATGAATGGAGCAGCAAATTAAATTACATTACTAATGAAAATCACTAGAATCAGACATCAGGAATACTTTCGGGTACTGAAAAAGGAGACTATGCGAAACTCAAATTATATACAATTTTCAAAGCATACTCAACACACATTTTATATGTGAGCTTAGAAAAAGAAGAATGTGATAGGATTAGCAAGTAAAACCTGTTTCCTTGCTCGAGATCGAGCAGCTGATTCTCTGTTCTTTATCATCCTACGTTGTCTTCGTTCCACTAACACCTCCGGTGGACCATCCACTATCTTCTTTTTAATTTGTTGTGCACCCAACTCCACAAGGCCTTCACGCTTCTCATCTTTACCATTACTTGGTGCTGCTTCCCCTCCATAACCTTGACCGTGTGGAAACATTTGGTATGATTTGAAACCATTTCCAGCTGCCAACATATTGGTTCCCACATTCTGATGATGAGTAGTTGTGATAGAGAACCCTCCAAGCCCCACCCCGAAGTTGACTTCTATACATGAGTTCTCGTTCTGCCCGGATGATAATGCTTTTTCCTGCGAAGTTACTTCATGAACTACACCAGCTTTTATCAGGAAATCTTCAAGTGTTATCTCTCCAAGTGTCGGCTGGCCGTCAAGAGGATGACGATGTGCACCAACGTTGTCTGGCTTCTGATCATATGGTTGTTCCCTTTGGATCTCATACCACACCTCGTCCACAGTTTTCTTGCAAAGTGGAGTAGGAATAGAAAAAGAACCTTGTCGGAGTAGTGGAGTTTGATTCACTACAGTACTGAAATTCTGGGTGGACTCGTTTAAGTTGATGTGAGGCAAGACCTGACTCTCATCACCACTCCACAGGTTAGCAAGAAATTCGTCCATGTTCATGGAGCCTACACTCTTCCCTCTCTTTAGCTGGATTTCATTGAGGGTGAGTGACAAGATAGAGTTCTGCTGATTCATGTCGTGACTTAGCTCTGCTGCTGGTTGATGTAGTTGGTGCGATTGTTGTGTTGTTACCAGGTCGTCACCCCCATAGACAATATTTTCAGATTCAAGAAGTACCATTGTGCAGCAAATAACAGGCCCTGGATTTTTCCTCTTAGTGTGAGAATTAGAGATGTTGATCAAGGTGGTAAATTGTATACTTGAGATCATTTTTATTTTAAGGTGGAGTAAACTAAGAATCAAAGTTAACGTGGTTCAAGTCATAAAGGTTGTTACATTTTCTTTAAATACTTTTTCTAAATTGATGTTTTACAATTTTTGAATATATATATTGTTATATTGTTATACAGTTATCACTAGTAATTAATTAATTTTAGTTCCTTATATTTGATTAAAATTAACAAAATGTAAAATTTTAAAACACAACAAATATCAAATTTTATAGGGACTGACTTTTAAAAAATAGCAATGCCAGACCTTGACAATCATTATACAAATTAGTAGGAATTATTTTTATTACTAAAACTGTATGGATCGGCCGGAACAAATTTATAATTTCACATCAACAAGACAGATTATTATTCTTCACTAAGAAGATTTATTTTTTAACAATATATTAAAATTTTTTCTTATCTTTTAATAGGAATAAAGAAATTTTCCCTCTCTTTTTTGTGTGTGGCTGTGGCCAGATGAGACGTAAAAATTAGTATTTGCCTCCACCTGCCAATGCCACATGGCGACCCAGTCGGTGCTACTCCATTACTACTTTACTACTCACTAACCGATTTGTCAATACTCGCTCACACTGGATAGTCTGGATTCGCAACATACTTCGAAACTACTGCGTTAATAACAGAGAAATGTTTGAGTTTCGAACCCCATCAGAGGAAGAAGATGATACAGACCCACAACAGTTAAGGCCTTACGGAAGAAACAATAAAAACAATAAAAGGGGTGAAACGCCAGGAACTTGTGCAAAGCTCCATTTGACAGATTAAGATGATTCGAAATTTGGTTGAGGAACACAGAAAGGGAAATGATTTAAACTGAACTGGAAAAACTTGCACGCATGGAACATCTTACTCTATAGACACGGTCGTTACAGTCAATAGAACAGAACATAACCCAGAACTAAAAATCGATCTGCTTTTCTAATAATCTCTTTTTGTTTTTTCGGTATATATTTATGCGAAATGTTTCTCGATTTAATTAAAGCTATTTTAACACAATAATGGAGACATGCATGTCCATTACCTGATGACAATCAAAGATTGTGGTCTGTGAAAAAGATGTACTTACAGGCATTGGCCATTTACATTCTACACACTACAGTGATGAATTGCCAAAAAAAGAAAAGGAAAGCAAACCCAGAAAGGAAAGGGAGTAGGAAAAGAATTGATACCTGAAAAAGAAAATGATCACCTCGGCAGGGCTTATGAGAGAGTATTCAGAATCAGCAACTAGTCATTGATATCTGAAGAAAAGAAAGCAAAAAGGCAAGAAAATGGTAGAAGACAAGCGAAGAGGAAAGGTCATACATAGAACAGCTATAAAATTGAATAGGGGTACTGCAGAGAGTGTAACTGCCGTCGGGAAAGCTTTGAAACCATGTCATTAAGAGGTCCCCACTTGGTGTTCAGTTTTTGTGACACGTTTGTGCCACTTGCTGTTCAAGTTCTGCCGGAAACAAAGAGAAAACAACCGATACTCTTCTTTTCTTTTTACCATTGTCTACATTGTTACTGTCACCTTTTTTCCTTCCCCTGTCGTTTTTCAGGACCATACTCCTCGATACTACTGTCGTTTAAGTAGAAATGAATATCTGTAGTCGTATGTATCCCACCGTCACATCTACATGTTATCTTCAAAAATTAATTATGTCAATGGATCATGGACGACTACTCAAGCCTATCATACTAATAAATTCCG
>JANSVA010000008.1:8645338-8661479 GCA_025504915.1 Erythroxylum reticulatum | reverse complement strand
CATTCTCCCGACTTTATGATGATTTGCAATATCTGTTCCACTAATTAGAAAGCTGCAGCTATTAGAATGATCGTCCATTAAATTAGTACTTCCTTTTCCTATAACAATCCTACTTTTCCCTCTAGTTCTTTTTCATGTAAGAACTTTTCAGGTGATCCCTTCAAATCGGCTCTGCACATTGTTATGGTATGAAGCGTTGTAGATGAATTCTCAATGCATATGGTACTGTCAGAGACTTGATAACAGGTTGGGAAGAGCACACTTCTCTTGAACCTTGTAGCTAGGTGGGACACCACATTTTCTTAATTATTAAAGATTAAAAAAAGAAATTAAGTATGATAATACGATTAAATTAATTATTTTATATATTAAAAAGATTTTTACATTTTAAGAAATAGAAAGTTTGCTTTCTTCATGAAATCCTACCTCAAACTTTCCAGGGATGTGTTGGGCTTAGCGTTCCAACTAGTGTCTCCATATTTTTCCTGTACATTAATGGGCGCTGCTCTTTACTTCCCGGGTACAGTTACACGTTTCAGCCGAAAGCAAATACATCTACTCCGCCATAACAATGCAACAAATTCGCTGACAGGTTCTTTATCTTTTACTCTTTCTCCTTCTCCTTGTCACACGCAAATTCTCTCTACTGCATGAGTTAACTAAAATCCTCATATTGTCCATGCATACTAACTCAAAATCACCAGAAACAAATGCAGGAATTATATTCAGTTCAACCTTTCAAATGCCATGTGTTTTATAAATGCCAATCTAATAATTACATTAAACGATACTATCAACGATCAAAGAATCATGTAAGCACTTTGAAGTCCTGTTACGGATGTATGTGATCCAATGAAAGAGGTTCTTCTCCAAGCAAAAGTGCCCGCAAAACAGCCTCACATAAGCCAGAATAATGCACAATTAGATGCCCACCCCCGGGAACTTCATGATACCGAATCCAGGGTAGTTTTTTGGAAATAAATCTTTGCAGCTGAAATGGCACAACCTTATCCTCACAACCTTGCCAAATGTGAACCGAACCTTCATTTTGAGGGAACGGATTGCTTAGATCAGTTGGATCAAAGTCCCAACGTCCAAAACTCTCCATAAAATCACCACGGAGAGTATCGAAGACTTCTTTATTTTGCAACCTGTCCTGGAGCAGGAAACGTAAACACTACCATAACCATCTCTCTTTCGATTGTTTCTTGATTGAATAAGATGGTGTGAATCACGCAAAAGTGATGGCATTATTGAAAGTTTATCAACAGAAACTCTAAGTTCCACTTTTCTTGATGTGGGAGAAATTTTACCTGAGTTAGCATTGGGAACCCTGGAATTTTCGTCAGGACTTCTATATCATGTGCATTGAAGAACACTGGGTTTTTCTCCAGGACAGAAGTTGAAGGAAGCCATTTCTGCGTAACCCACCATTGCAAGAGTCCAGGGGCATATTTTGACAACCAGAAAGACAACCGAACAAGTCTCCTTCTATAATCATCTCTTATCAGACTTTTGGGAAGAGAAGGCCATCTATAGTTAACAACTGGTACAATTAGGGACACACCTGCTAGTCTGCATAAAGAACTTTGCGATGAGCTATGAACAAAAATTTATGAAGGAATATTGTCAAATTAAAAGTTATCTGATTTTACCTGTGTGGTATATATTTGAGGCAACTCCAGATGGGATATGATCCCATTGAGACACCGATCACATAAAAGTTGGATCCTATCTGCAGCTGATCAGCAAGTTCTTCAATGTCGAGTGCTTCACTCTTTACTGATCGCTTTGGATTCGGATCACTCTCTCCATAGCCAGCTCGATCAAATAAGAGAAAATATATCCCCAGTTCTTCTATTAGTTCCTGAGAGGTAATGAAACTCACTTTTGTTGATACTTGCCACTCAAAACAATATCCATTTCTCCATCGACAGAAGATTAAACTTCAGTTTTTTACAGTTCAACTAAGACATGAAGAAGCTTGTATGGAAAAAGTAAAAAATTAAAAGCTGAACTATAATTTATGGAACGAACACTTCATCCTCATCTAGTAAACTGTAGTAAATTGAGTGGAGATAAGAAATCAGACATTAGAGGGAGGAAAGTTAAAAGCCTTATTTACATTGTATCACATTAATTCAGCAGGTCGTCACACTATTATCATTTAAAGGCATAAAAAAATAGGAAAAAGAAGTTGGCTGCTGCATCCCTTCTTGAATTCCGATTCTCAAATTCTATTAACAAAGTGGAGCCTAGAATCTTCATAAGTATAAAAGATGGCAGCATGTGCTCGGTGTTTTAGTACAGGTACTTCTACTCAGCAATTGCTTCAAATGCTATGTTTTCTTGAGCAGTCAGATCTCCTCAGAAAAGCATGTCAGACCATGTCAGAGTTCCATTTAGATTATAGATTTTTTACTTAGCTTAGGGTAATTTTGTTTAGACGCACTCTTTTAGGCAAGTATTTCGTATCTAAAAGGTTTGCCCCTTGTCACTTCTCCAAGTCTCGTTCAACTCTAAGTAGCTTTCCGAGTGTTATGAGCTATATTGGTCAAGTTGCATAAGGTTGTTACTTCCTATAGCTTTAGTCAAAGCACTTCCAGTGCCAGCTACAAAGATTGAGGTTTTAGATGGACAAGAGGTCGAGTAGAAAGAGCAGAATTAGGATAGTACTGGGGGTGCCAAAAAGTCCATTTCTTTCGAGCTTCCAAAGCCATGAACAATAATGATCTTGTACTTCGCTCCGTTCTTGGGGACGCCCTTTTCTCTGTAGGCCAGATGTCTACCATCCTTGAGTCTTATTCTTGGTGAACCTCCAGGGGAATCATCTGGAAACTGCAGTTGAGTTGCCTGATAAACCATAAGAATCACTTTGGTTCTTGAAAATTTACCTCAATGGCATAAAAAGGAAAAGATCTAGTTGGCATAGATCGAGTACTTTCATTAATTACCAACTTCCGAGAGAGCAGGAAACTGAAAGGATTGAGCTCACCTGATTATTGAAGCTTGTAAGAATGTTCTGCTGCTTATTTTGAATGATCAAATTGCTATTGATTTCCCTCTCTTTTGAGTCATGGAGGATAGCCAGTGTTTCCAAGTTAACAGCAGAGACTCTGCATGAGTTACTTTGAGTAGCACCCTGAGCCCCAGGTTTGTGCAGTCGATTACTTAAAAATTTTAACTGTTTTCGGCATCTCATGTTTACAGTGCGGAGGTCTGGCAGGGGAATGGCTGTGGTTTCTGGGATTTATTTTAGTTAGGATTGGTGGTGTTATTACGATACCAGCATATGATAGGAGCCAGAGGGCATGTCCTGCTTGGATATTCCTTCAGTATCCTTTCCAGGGCTCAAAATGATTAGGATATTCCTTGCAAAGATTATCCGGAATTGTAACTTGCACCCTTTTTCCTCTATTGTTTTCATTAAAGCATTCAAAGGAAGCGTGTACCTCTGCCTCCAGAATCCTTTTTTAATTGAATTGGTTTTAACTACATGTACCGTTTTGGTTGATAAACAGATGTTGTATTGATGAGTGAAGTGTACAACAAGCCACCCTTTATTTGATTTGCTTTGTTCTGTTTAACGCCGTTGACCAAAAGGAGATAATATAAAAGTATAAGGTGTTTTCTTAAGAAAAGAAATGTGGAAGGGGAAATTTTGAAGAAGTACAACTTGCTAAAGGGTACATTTTTAGCTGATGAAGTACAATTGTCTCTCTCCTGACCGCCAAAGATCCCTTGCTGACACAATTAAGAATATTCTCATACTTACTTGCTGACACAATTAAGAATATTCTCATACTTACTTGCTGGATTAAGCTTCCTTTACTTTCACTTCCTTCTACTTATCCACGTTTTGGTTGAAGCTTGCAGCCCGCTTCTCAACATCAACGTGAATTTCTTACGTTTCGAATTCTTTTATTTGTTGGATCAATGTCAATGTCGATATCGATTTTTTTTTTTCAAAAATTTTATAGTGTAAACTATTATGTATGCAACAATTTATAATATGTATCCTAAATAAAATTAGGGATTTAATTCAATCCGTACTAGGATTGGAGTACTTTACTTCAAATCTTCTTTTAATATAAAGAATTGTTTTGATAAAACCTTAGATTGCAAATCAAAGTTTAAACCATAATAAGATCATCAACAAAGTGGTGAAGCAAAAATTAGCAGCAATAGAATAAGCGATGAGCGATGCGATTGGCGATGAGCGTGAGTGTTGCGAGGCGAGCTCTAGTCCATAAATTCTGAGATTTCGATTGAGATCTCTCACCCTCCATCTATGGCTTCTTCTTCTTCTTCTTCTTCTTCCTCTCCATCTCATAATCGAACACCTTTCTCCCCATTACCAACCCTAATTCCTGCTTCCATAACCAAGAAATCTGAAATCCCTAAATGCAACCAAATTCACAACCAAAATATCGATCCAAACACCATCGTTCCTCACTCGACAACAAATACTCCTCAGAAATTGAACTCTTCCCTTAACCCTAATCATACCCCATCTACCAATACCAATCAAGGCTCCGACCCTACACTTTCTACCTAACCCTAAGCTCCACAAAAATCTGAGCCTGTCAGGTCATAGAAGGCAGTAGTCTCGGAAGGTCTAGAGGCATCCACAGAAGACAATGCTTAAGCTTATTAACCCCTCCTGAAATCAAAGAGGAGCGGATCTATGTCGTCCCCCCTCTGGAGTTAGCTCAGAAGGGCACTGCAAAGTTCAGGTTAGCTCTCATCAGTTTTTTTATTGAAAAAAAGGCCAGCTTATCCAGTAGTATAGCGAGCTCTGGCTAAGTCGTGGGTTGAATTTGGGCTAAAGGAGATGTTGATAACTAGCTCGAATAATTTCTTGTTTAAGTTTGATTTTGAGCAAGGATTGAAGTCAATGCTAGAAAAGGGACCTTGGCATATCCAAGGGAAGCCCTTGTTTCTGATAAAGTGGAGGCTAGGGCAACCGGAAGTGGTGAAATATGCTCCAGTGTGGGCTAGGTTCTACAACATTCCAGTTGAATGCTGGAATACTGAAGGTTTGGGTAGGATAGCAAGTGTGGTGGTACGTCCACTCTTAATGGATTCGCCAACCGCAAGGATGTCTAAGACATTCTATGTGTGTGGAACTAGAGCTACAAAGGAAATGACCTTCTACCTTCCAATTGGCCACGTACAGTGACGAGGGGTAAATTATTTTTAAGGAAATAAGGATTGAATACGAATGGAACCAGACCAGCAAGAGCACAAAAAGGAATGGGCTCCTACCGGAAGAGTCTTTCAGACTGGTCTCCAATAAGAGTTGGAAAAGAGCAAGCAAATGCTACCAAACACCTCTACTCAACTACACCTGACACCAGAACTTAAGCCTAAGATAACAAATCAAAGTCAGGAGGATATTCGGGTATAAGAGAATTCATTTGAGCCATACAAGGAGCAAGGACCTCCATAGCAGGAACCTATTCCTAGGATGACAAAGCAAGAAGGTATAGATGCAAGCTTATCAGAGAGTCCTTCTAACCTGAACTACACTCTACAAATACAAGAAGAATTCAATGGAGACAATGAGGCCCTCAACAATTCTGCAGTAAATCAGGTAGGTATATCTTCCTTTCCAATTTCTGAATTGGTTCCACATAGTCCTAGTACTAAGAGAGAGGCAGAGGGGGAATTAACAATGTGGACAAATAGGAAAACTAGAAAGAATCAAAAGTAGGTTGTGTGTTGGGTTTCGATTTTTCAGATTATGGACTTGGTTTTTTGGAATGTAAGGGGTCTCAACAACCTCAGAAAACAACTAGCTATTCATGCTTGGCTAAAAAGAGTCTCAGTTTCTTTTGTTTGTTTAGTCGAATCTAGGATTAGATCTCCCTCCTATTTGAATAAAGTTTGCACTTCTTTATTTCCTAGATAGAATCATTATAGTAATATAGAACATTCTCCCAATGCTAGGATTGTGCTTGCATGGAATCCTAATCACCTTTTTTGCTCAATCAAAAATGCTTCTGACCAAGTTATTCATGTGGAATTGTTCCCTAGGACCTGTTCTGAATCTTTTCTAGTTACTTGTATCTATGGGGCAAATAATCTAAACCATAGGAAGTTCCTCTGGTCTGGTTTGTCCAACATAACCCCCTCGGTAGGTCAATCCCCTTAGATTATTGCAGGGGATTTTAATGCAATATTATTTCCTCATAAGGCTAATCCCTCTAGCTCCTCTTCCATGAGTGGGATGAGTGACTTTCGACAGTTTGTAAGGGATAATGGTTTGTTTGACCTAAACTCCAGTGGTCCAACTTTTACTTGGAACAATAAACAAAGTAGAGATTCATTCATTACTAGGAAGTTGGATAGATCCCTTATCAACTCAACATGGAGTCTTAGGTTTCCTAGTTCTTACTGTGTCATTCAAAATGCTCACATCTCATACCATTCTCCTTTAGTAGTTAGGTCTATTGTTCAGTAGCATAAGAGAAATTCACCTTTCAGATTCTCTAATTTTCTTGCTTCTCAGTCCAATTTCCTGCAAACTGTCGAGGAAGCATGGTCCACTCAAGTTCAAGGAACTCCTATGTATTGTGCAGTTTCTAAGCTAAAGATAGTCAAAAAGCTCTCAAAGTCATGAATTTTAGTCAGGTAGGGGATATGAACACCAAAGTAAAGAGATGACAAGCAACTCTTAATCACATTTAGGATCAAATGAGGTTTTTACCTAGATCCTCTAATCTGATTACTTAGGAATCCGCAGCTATTAGTGAGTTATTTAGAGTTTTAGAGGATCAGGAATCCTTTTATAGACAGTCTTCTAGGGTTAAATGGCTTCGAGAAGGGGATAGAAACATCAAATTCTTTGATAATTCACTTCTAGACAATAGAAATAGAAATTCCATACACTCTCTAGAAGTGGGGAATGGGAACAGAATAGTAGGTCTCATAGAAATTTAAGATCAATTCCTTGCATATTTTCAAGGTACTATAGGAGCTCAAAAGGTTCTCCACTCTTCTAAAGAGTTTGTGGGAAATCTTTTTCCTATCCCTCTGTCTGAAAACCTTTCCAGTTCTCTTATTGCTGAAGTTTTAGCTCAAGAGATTAGAGAGGCTTTCAATTATCTAAATCTCAATAAGGCCCCTAGCTCGGATGGGTTTAATGGGTTCTTCTTCAAACAAACCTAGCCTATAATCAGAGAGGAAGTCACAAGAGCCATTAAAAAAAAATTGCATCATGGGAAACTCCTCAAAGAGCTCAACTCCACATTCATCTCACTCATCCCTAAAAAGGCTCACCATTCCACAGTTTTAGACTATAGACCTATTTCTTGTTGCAACATACTCTATAAAGTGATAGCTAAAATCTTAACCAATATACTCTGAGAAATCCTTCCTCTCATTGTAAGTCCCAATCAAAGTGCTTTTATTAAGAACCGTAAAATAGGGGACAATATCCTGTTGGCCCAAGAGATCTTCAAGATCTATCACCTTTCTAATAATCAAAAGAGGTGTGCTTTTAAAGTGGACCTTCAAAAAACCTACAACTCAATTCAATGGGATTTCCTTCTTAATGTTCTAGAAGCAGTAGGCTTTCCTCTGAAGTTCTTAGGCTGAGTCACAGAATGCATAACCATTCCCTCCTATTCAGTCCTAATCAATGGAACCCCCTCTAAATTTTTTAAAGGTAAGTCGGGCCTAAGACAGGGAGATCCCTTATCACCTTTCCTCTTTATAATCTGTATGGAAGTTTTCTCTAGAAATTTGAAAGCTTCTACGGAGAATAGCCCTTCTTTCAAATATCATTACAGATGCCAAAGTCTTAAACTCAATCATCTTCAGTTTGCCAATGATCTTTTGATGTTTTGTCATGTGGATTTGTTATCTACTCAAACCTTGCTTGATTCCTTGTGTACCTTCTCTATGTTTTCTGGCATGGATGTGAATACTTCCAAGAGTCAGTTTTTTTTAATATCCGGATATGAACTATCTGAATCATCAAATGAAACTTATTTTTGGACTCCAGCAAGGTACTCTTCCCATACGGTATTTAGGGCTACCCCTCATTACAGGCCGGTTATCTAGGAGGGATTGCCTCCCTCTTTTGGACAAAATAGCTAAAAGGAATAACAGATGGACTCACAAAAGTCTATCTTATGCAGGTAGAATCCAATTAGTCATATCAGTCCTTTCTTCTTTTCAAGTATATTAGTCTACCCACTTCATACTCTCTTCTTCCATCCTTAAGGAGACAGAGACTAAGCTTAGGAATTTTTTGTGGTGTGGGACTATTGATTCGAAATCTTATGCCAAGGTTAAGTGAAGTAACATTAGTAGACCGAAAAAGGAGGGAGGTTTAGGAGTGAAACATTTGACTACTTGAAACCATATCCTGTTAGGGAAACAGATCTAGAATTTGTTTGGAGATAAGGAGGCACTATGGGTAAAATAGGTGAATAACACCATCCTGAGAAGCAAAACTTCTAGAATGCCCAACCTACCTACAATAGTTCTTGGAGTTGAAGAAAAATTTTATATGTGAGGGACAAAATGTGGAACCAATTCAGATTTATGATTGACAATGGTATATCTGCTCTTTTATGGTAGGACTCAGGACACCCGAGAGGAATCTTGAAGAATTTGTCTTCACCAAGGGAGATCAATAGCTCGGAGCTTCCAATGACAACAAGAGTCTCTGAAGTAATCAACTATAATGAGTGGTGGTGGCATGAGGCATCCATTGAGTTCATTAGGAACCTAGAGACACCTTTGTACCAACCCAATAGTACCCAATCTGATTATCTGGAATGGCTAGCTAGCCAAACAAGACAATATACTAATGACTCAGCGTATAAATTCTTGAGACCTCCTTTACAAGAAGTACCTTAGCATAAGTTAGTATGGTTCAAAGGCAGTAGACCTAGGTGCACTTTTATCCTCTGGCTTGCTTTCCTTCAAAAGTTACAAACCCAAGACAAACTTTCTTGCCTCCAAACTCCTAACCACTGTTCCTTGTGTTTATTGGCAAATGAAACCATTGACCACTTGTTTTTTGCCTGTCCATTCTCTAAAGTAGTTTGAGACCGATGCATCTCACACTTTCAGTTACATTACCCTAATCAGCCAACCCTTCCTTCTATTCTCACTTGGTTTAATATTGCATCCAATACAAGACCTTCAGACATTAATAATTTTCCAATCCTTCTATCTACTATTGTCTACCATATATGAGCTGAAAGGAATGCTAGAACTTTCAAAGATGAAGCCAAGGATGTTGGGAGCATGAGCCTCAGAGTAATCTCCCAAGTTATAGACCTTCAAAGCTCAAACACTTAGAGGAGGTAACTCAAATAAAAAGTGTCTATTTCACTAACATTAATTTTCTGCAGGTTTGATAGTGCAGGAACATCATTTGCCAAACAATATGTGAGTCTCCATCATAAGAGCAATCAGGAGGATAGTTGGAGGTCCAAATTTCCTTCAGACTTTACAGCAACAAAGTGGACAATACCCATGGAGGTCTCCCAAGATTTTTAAGAAATATCTTCAATCTTTCTTCTTTTCTTCAAGTGGCTTCAAGCCAAGCAGAAGGATAAGGAGCATAAGAAATGTAGTTTCTGTTTTCTTATACTTGTGTAGTCTAAATTGGCTTGTAGTTTTGTTTGTTGGTGGTTAACATATGTCTGGTCAATTGTGGTAATCCAATGTAGAAGTGGTTGGAGAATTGGTGCGCTGATATTGTTCTGGATGTGAGGGTGAGATGTAAGATTGTGTTGTAGCTTTCTACGTTTTTTTTTAGTAGGTTCCCTTATGAAGCCAAGTCCCTTTATTTAACAAGTGTATACGGATAGGATAGAGGGGAGATAACATAAGAGTTTAGTTCTTGTGCCTTAAGAGACCACTGCTGGAGTAGTCTCTAATGTTGTACATACCTTTCTATCTATATAAAATTTGCTAACTTAACAAAAAAAATTAGCAGCATTGCAAGCTAATTAATAAGCTGAACGAATATGTTCAATAACTATGAGTCGTGAGGGACGTTCCATCCTTTAGCCATAACTTTGCTGCATTCGGTATGAGTATTAAATGAGCTGATCAGCTCTCGTGAAATAGTGTGCTGTCTACCACACTTCTTAGTTCTTAAAACAATTTTAAAAATTAGGTAATCTTTTTTATATCATTCTGACCTTCAACCAGACCATTTTACAGTATCAGACCAATCTGCTTGATGAATATTTAACCAAGTATTAGATGAGTATTGACATAGAAAGAATTTATAGCTGATAGTTTCTGGTTCACCATTCCACAGTTTGCAGTATAGATTAGAAGAGTCGATATCTCTTATCCTATTCATTACGCTCAGTTTATAGTTGATCGCTAACCATAAGAAAAAAGATGCTTTTGGGAGAGTTTGAAGAAACCATACTAATTTGAACTATTTAACTTTCAGAGTTTGTACCTTGAACATTATATAGTAAAGTTTAATTGTGGATATGCCTGAAGTACTTCTCAACTAAACCACTGACTCTCCCAGACTAGAGTTGAGATTTGGAAGTTCCCTGATGTCAACTCCTCAACTCTGGCATTGTTTGTTAATATGTAGAACCTGAGATCATTCCAATAATCATGCCACAATCAAGTAGAATTGCTATTACCATTCTTACATTTTATTTTATTTTTATACAGATGATCCCTTAGTTTAAGCAATCGCATGATAATATAACATATCTTGGCAAAATTAGAGATTATATATTGTTCTCTGTTTGGTTGGTATGAGATCCATTATGGATCATTACAAAAGAAAAGTAGTTTTATTTGTTATCTCATCACAACCAATTTATGATACCGGCTACCAAGAGTATGAATACAAAAATTTTACAACACACAGCATAAGATCGTTTCTCCAATAGAGAAACACAAACACAGGTCTACGCTGAAGGCAGGTGTTACAGCAGATGAGCATCTAACAATTTTATGTAGTCTATAATTTCACTTACATACGCTGCTAGCAGTACTGTAACCAGTGGCCATCCAGTTTGGATTATGCTATTACTCCATTTGTTTCATATTCTTCTTCTCTTCTCTACTCCATTTCCTCCTTTTCTTTATTTGTTCGACATTTCTTGTCCCACCAAAAGTGTCCTTATGATTGCTTCACAGATCTCCCTCTTGAAGATCATAAAATGTCCGACCTCCGGAACTTCATGGTAATGAATCCATGGAAGCTTCTCGGATAAGTATCGGTTTATTTCATATGGTATAATTCGGTCTTCATAACCTTGCCAAACATGGACTGAGCCCTCATTGTCAGGGAAAGGGTTACTCAAGTCCAGGGGATCAAATTCCCATTTTCCATATCCAGCTATTATGTCTCGGTGCAAAGACTCATGAACGCCTTGTTGTGTAATCTTGTCCTATATCCAGAATGATCATACAAGTATTAGAACATTAACAAAAAAAGTACCATACAAGACCAAGACAAGCAAACTAATGGGGCTTTTGTTTCTCAAATACAAATGAATTGTTAATACTAACAAAGATGATTTTGGTGCGGAACTGATATGTGCGCATTTCTTACAGGGTACCAAGAATCAAAGCTAATTAATGTAACTTAAAATATATACCTAGAATGTCATGATTCAGTCTCACCAACATATGATCAGCTAAATCATATGACAATGAATTCAAACTTAAAGCTCGGCGTATGTGAATCCATTTTTCAAAAGTCTATACATGTATCTACCTGATCAACACTAGGAGTTTCAGACAACTTGGCCATAGTTTCCATATCTTGTGGGCAAAAAATTGCTGTGTTTCCTGACATCATGCTCAATGAAGGGAACCACTTCTGGGTCATCCACCAGTAAAATAACCAAGGGGCATAATGTGCAACTTGAAATGTCCGTTGATCACAATTGAGGAGCTTCTGGAAACCCACTCTGGATACATTGGCAGGAAGGCGAGGCCACCAGTAGTTGACAAATGGAACTACCAAGGAAGCTCCAGACAACCTGTGAGGGATGAAGATTTCTGTAAAATTCAAAAAATTTCAGAAGGCAAAATCAGCTGGGAGTCGAAAAGCATGCCTGTGGGGTATATATTTAAGGCAACTGTAAATGGGATATGCCCCCATTGACATTCCCATTACGTAAAATTTAGTCCCAATCTCCAGTTTGTCTGCCAGTTCTTGAATATCATATGCTTCACTTTTCACGGACCTTGATGGATATGGATCACTCTCCCCATAACCAGCTCTATCAAACAAGATGATGTATATCCCCAGCTCCTCTATAAGCTCCTATATGTGATAACAGACACAACTGAAGATTATACAGCTACGCTACTACATTTATATTCATCAAAGGGATGTTATAAAATCATCCAACATCTGATACCTCTCAAAGCAAAGCTCACACACAAAATAATATCTAATCCGATGGGCACTATAATAAGCTCATAACACAACATACCATTAAAAAAAAGTGCAAATATGTCCAACTATCAACCATGAAATCATCAATGTAAGACCCATGAACAATTCGATTACTTTTGTTTATATAGGTGCTTGCGCATATTTTCTAAGACAGAAAAGCTAAATGCAAAACCAAAACCAAGTGTATCAATTGAAATCAATCCACCTTCCAACAAAGACATGATAAACATAATGACATATACCCTGTAAGATCTTGGAAGAAATTACAATGATTTGAACCTAACAACAACTATAAGCAACATAAAGCACAGGTCTGTACTAATATGGACGCCACTGTAAAAAATGTGCCAGACAGGTCTTTTGTACTTTCACGACCCCATTAATATGGTGGGAAAAACATATCTTATTTTGGCACCCAGAGTCAAGAACAGGATATGTGACGCATTTTTGTTGACTTTACAAGTTTTAAACTGATAACATTAGGGTAAATCTGAATCAAAATACTTATCTTTCCACATATAGAAAAATAAACGATTTTATGGTTAAAGTATAAGAATATTTCGTTATGAGGCATATCTATCACTTACAATCACTCACATACTTTGCTAATTACATGTCTATTCAGTTTTATATATATATATATATATATATATGCATGTTTATTAGATTAGATACATTGGTACAACTTATAGGCGCTTTTAGTTGTGTCTATATTGATCTTTAAAGAAGATTGTCATGTTTTTGTTCCCATGTCAAAAGATTATGAAAACAGGAATCAAATTGTAAGAGGCTGTTGCAGCTATCACAGCAGTATCATCCGATTAGCATCAACAAAAAGTGCTGATTTACTTTAGTTCAAATCTTAGAATGCCAAAAGTCTCCCTCATTGCCCCTCTGCGTTGATGCTTTGTACTAGTGTGTGCATCTTGAATTTTGAACTGATAAATTCTCAAATGAAGAAAACGTAGTCAAACTTGCAAACTTGAATTTATTTCTATACTTTACCATCAAATCTTCAGGGAAACATTAAAATTCATCCGGACAGTCTTTTTTTTTTTTTTTCGGGTAAAGTGTACTGATCATAGAATGTTGACATAATCATTAATCATTGGAGAAGGAATGGGGATTCTTATTTGATTTTTACCTGAGGGATGGGTAAAGTCATATCTTTGGAGGCCGCAAAGCCATGGACAACAATGATTTTATATTTAGCCTCTTCCTTGGGGACTCCCACCTCCTTGTAGGCCAAATGCCTTCCACCACTAAGTTTGACTCTCTGTGAAGTGATCGGAGGACCACCTGGTGATCCACATGTCTTTGGAAGGGGAGGTTTTAATGCTTGATAAGCCCATCCGAGCAGCCCAACTGAGAGTGCAAGCACAATAGGAGCCAACATTGCTGGAACAAATTTGTCATTATAACATGGAGTAACAAGAAATTCCTGTCGAAAAGGAATTCAATAATCTGGGGGATTATACTTACAATATCTTTGATCAATAATGCACTAGAATCAAAGAAATTCCAGGATAGTTTCTCCCCATTATTTTAGAGACTTAAAAGTGAAATTATGTTGCTTTTGAATGCAAGTCTTGTATCTGACTAAGAGATACCACTAGTCACCATAAACAAGAATGATATTCCAGAATGAACAAATTATTTGTGACCAGAAACTGTAGTTAGCCAAGACACTAATATGAGCTCCAAATGAATGAACAGACTGCCACATATTACATCCTTGGGCATAACACTGTCCTATTGAAGGGTCTGGGGAAGCAATATTAAACACAGACACCTTTCCCAGTCATCTCTTACAGCATACAAAGTTTAAAGTATACTCAGATCTATACCCCAAAAAAGTCCATTTTTATACTTCCAACAGAACGACAGTTTAACTTTAACATGAAATTATCTAACAACTCTCCTTATCCTGTCCCGCCAAGGAGATGCATTGTACATAATAAATGAATTGCGAGTCATAACACATGGTATGCAGCAACTTGAATGATAATCTGCAATGAACTTGGAATTCTTAATAGTCTGGAATGCGGAAGTGACAGTAAGGATTTTTTTTTCCTTATTTTCAGAATTTCTACACTCACCCCCCATGTGGAAGTCAACTCACGAGAAATTATCATTGATTTTCTATTTCCATCATTTGCAAAAAATAAATGGAATTGACTTCCGACGCCACTGTAGTAACCAAACAAGCCCAAACAAACTCAAAGCAGATATTTTTAACTTAAATATCTGTGGGACACAAAGAAAAGCAAATCTTGTCACAGAGGAAGTTAAGCATTCGTTAATATGACAACATGAGATTTATTTTATGGCACGAGTAGTTGCGCAGAACACACCTTAACTAGCAGTTATATATACCACTCACCCCCACTTCCTTGGTCCAACCTTAAACAAATCAAAACTTAGTATATTTACTTCAAGGAGAACATTACAAGGGAAAAACGGAGGAAGTACAGAATGTTATCCACCTATAGCTGTGTAAGGATTTCAAGATATTGAAACCAGGAATACGAAGGCTATAGCAAAGACATACCCCACTTCGAAGGCTATTTAAATATCCACTGTACTTCCGAAAATGGTAGAAGAATCTTTGCCTATGTGAAGTCGGCCAATTTGATTATGCATAAAGCTTGAAACTTGTGTCGATCTATTGTAAGTACTAGAATTGGATAGCAAACACATGTTAAGAATATTCAAGTTGTCATCCGGATAGTTTTATAGACTTGATGTAAACCTGCCGCAGAATACTTGAAACTACCCAGCTAAATTTACTGTTATTGACCATTAACTCAACACCAACTTATCTGGTTCATCAAAATCATTTTATTCTTCAGTTTGCTCATTGATGCCAAGCTAATATCTAAGCTTCACAGTAGTAAGAAACTAAAATGAAACAGAAGAAAACCATGACACACCCTCAAATTAGACAGAACCCATTAAACAGTTCCAAAAACATAGGATGTATATAACATAAAAGAAGTGCGGAAAGAAAGAAGAGAAAATCCACCAGGAGAAACTGGGAAAGTGCTGGATCTGCCTCTCTTTCCTCTAGTATGAGCTCTTGCTGATGCAGCAGATATTTTTCTTCCCTGATACAGTAGCCATTTCTGCTTAAAGCAACATCCCAACAATTTCTACCACCTTGATTGATTAGACTACAGTCCTGAAAAAGACCCACTTCAAGACAGAACCACTCGGCCACTCCAAACAGTGACAGATGAAAATTGAAGCTCCGGGAACAGATATTCTGTTCCCACTATCCAGTTCCCCGTGTTCCTCTAAGATCTCAACCGTCCAATGCAATAAATTGGATGGTTGAGACATATTGGAAACAGAGGGAACTGACCTGCTTGGCATATGAGACAAGAACTGTTCATGATGTGGAGTCGTTGTGACTGAAGAAAACACTACAATATAGCTTCGTGAGAATTTATAAGCATCTATAAACTAGTAGACTTAATCCAAGTAATATGAATTAATGTGCCTAATGTAAGTATGTAACTAGAATTAATTCCATACTGGTTATTACGATCAGTACTATTATTAATGAGCACTTTAATCAACAGAATAAAGATTAAAGTGACTATTATTACCTATGCAACAAAACAACTATTAGAAAATAGCAAGATTTTAAAAACCGGACCGGACCGTACGGTCCGACCGGAAAAGGTTTGAACCGGTCAGTGGTCCGGTTCGGTTTTACCT
>JANSVA010000008.1:8619031-8633258 GCA_025504915.1 Erythroxylum reticulatum | reverse complement strand
TCTAAAATTTCATCCAACTCGATTTCAAATATCGTTAGCTAGCGTAGAATTAAATTTTCTCATAATCCCTGTGGACATGACTCGGTTCTTACCGATTTATTACTCATTTCGACAACCGTGCACTTGCGGTTCACAAACACCAAATCATTCATTCTTTTGTGTTCCAGTCTATTTCCTTTTTAGAATTGATGAATTCAAATATTCTCCAATTTCTTTCATATCTAGTTACACTCATACATTGACTCAGAATTTGAATTGTAGACCTTTGTAGTTCTAGAATACTATTTTCAAATTGGTCCCACCAAATAACTATAAGACAACAAAAGTGACCTTACAAACAAAATAAAGTGATGATTATTTAAGCAAGTAACAAAAGTGAAGAAACATATACTTGAATTAAGTTTTTCTATTTGATGAATTGTACTGGGCATCCCAAAATCACCACATGCATTCTTGTATAAATTTATTTGTGAACTAAGAAGATCCTGTATCATCTCTTATGCAAAAATTATTATGATAGTTAAAAATATTCTCCTATTAACTTCAACTTTCTTTGTAAAACTTAGCCTAAAACAAATGATAGAATTCAAAAAGACTTCAGTAGCAAACAACAGAGACTAAAGTTATCTTTTCCATCTTTCATTGATGACTACAAGATAAGTTATATACAAAGAAGACCTAATTTTCATATTGGACTTAATTGCTTCCTTAGCCCTTTCCATAATATAATAAAAATAACCTATTTTTGCCTTCTCATTACTGTCAACCAGATAAAGTACTCTTACTAAAGACTTACAAACTCAGATGACAAATTAATATTGGGACGAAAATTTATGATCTTTATGTGTAATTCTGCCTTTATTTTAGCATTAGATTTAGCATGCTAAAATGTAACTCACTTGTCACTTGTAAATATTTATCTCAACCTCTTATTCATTAGTACAAAACACTGAAGTGATAATAAATTAGTTGTAAATCTTGTAATGATAGGACGACATAAATTCTTATCATTAATAAAATCATTTCTCATCAAATTTAAAACTCATGCATGATTATAGACGAACTTAGTCACTTTTCTTGTTTTTTATACAATTTCATTAATAATAAGAAAGTATCTAGCATCTCTTATATTTTTTAACATTAGGTTAATATCATATGTAGCACAAAGAGTCCAATAAAAAGAATTATTCCTTCTTTATAATAAATTTTCAACTCCTTTATAAGCAAATCGTTGTCAGTGATGAACTGTACAATATTTTCAATCTTCACTTCATTCAAAGCTTCATCATCACCATTTCTTACAAGGCCAAATGCATAAATAGAATTCAAAAATATATAAGGATGTCAATGGGTTGTGCCAAGCCCAGACTGTTCATAGTCCTGCCCAACCTGACCCTACCCCCAACCAGTGTGGCTTATGGGCCGACGACTGGGATGGGTTGATCGTCATATATATGTTTTTAAGAAAAAATAGAATACGACGTTTTTATGAGCCTAGGCTCATGGCCCGTTCAAATTGGGCCAAAATCAGGTCTGACCGATTTTGCCATCTCTAAAAACAACATCACCTTAGAAAAATAAATAAAAAATTGATAATAGATGTCTTCTATTTGTCCATCGTACATGATTGAATACTTATAAGCTACACAAGTCATTATTCTATTATCCAAATAATTTTTTATTTTAGAAACAGAGTTGATCAAAATATTACCTTTGTATTCATTAATTGAAAAAGTTTTATATCTTGGACTATAAGAGGCAATAACATCCATTATAAGCTTTCAATAATAAGATTGAGAACTTTGAATGATACACTTGTATTATACCACCATCTAGTAATGGTTATGTCCATATTAAGATATGCTTCTTTATATCGTAAGGCACTACAAATTAAAGGTTGAGCTCTAGGAGTTATTGTGGAGCAAAAAAAGATAGACACATGTCTTCTTTTTTTTCTCACATCAAAGGCAAGAATCCCATTTTGTTGGATAGGAATACCACCTTTAACGTTGCCAGTATCTTCCCAGCTAATGTAAAAAGAACTTGGACTACAAATTTTATAGTTCAGTCTTTACCTTTTGTCTTTCTCATTTAGATACCCTTAAGGTAAAATTTTCATATGTTATTTCACATAATGACTAACTTTTTTTCAAAGTTCCACATCACTTTTGATGCCAATTAAGTGCTTATTTAATTTGATGATTCTCTCACCTTTCAAATGTTTGTTTTAATATAAATAAATGATATGATTCTTTATTTTAGAAACCAATCTAGCATGAGTCTAATTTAGATCATCGAATCTTCTTAAGGAGGTTGAATTATCAGAAAAACTTAAACTTTCCTCTATTTATTTATAAAATAAATAAAGACACTTGTAAAATTAAATTAATATTTTGTATAAAAATAAATTTTATACATGTAACATCATTACTTAGCTATAAAAATTCAAAAGTCAATTATGAGAAGATTAATCATGTACAAATACTTGAAAAAGTAAAATTCATAAAGCTAATGTGATAGAAAATCTTGTAAAATGCTGATGGAGAAATAGTTCAACTATTTGAACCTCATATCAGCAGCTTTAACTAGAAACTTGGAATCAATTCATAAATTATATGGCTTAATACTTCATTTCAACTTATCTTTCCCACTCTCCCAATATCGGTCTACCTCTACGAAAGTATCGACCGATAATGTTGAAATATGATAAGTCTTGTTGTATATGATCTGAGAAAAAAGACCAACCGCTCATTTATTCTTTAAAACCTCTCCTTGAAACAATCATCATCATATTTTATTAAGGTGTAAAAGCAATTCTAAAGCTCTTTAAGGTTACTAAGTTGTTTATCTAGTTTTTCAGTCTTTTACCACTTTCTTGAAATTGAATGATTAACGGAGACGAAGATTTGCAAAGAAGGATACTAATTTTCTTTTTATAAAGTGATGGACGTTCTTTTATGAAATTGACTATTAGTATGAAAAATGTTAATGAAGGTCTTTTTGAAAATAATTATTTGTATGGACTGTTAATGAAGGTCTTTTTGAAAAAAAATTATTTATATACAAAATGGAAGGTCCATTCCATTTTGTATATTTTAAAAGAAAAAGATAAAGTCAGGTGGGCCTGACTAGCACTGCCGGGGATATTGACATTCCTACTACTGAACGTAAGGGCCATCCCAACAGAAGGATGGATACTTTGTAAAGGAGCTTACTTTCTTTCTCGTTTCAACCACACATATACATGTACTGCAGTTATGGTTGTCTTGCCTTCCTTTGATGATCTTCTCGTACAGAACAAGGCAACCTTTTAAGACAAGTGCATGTTTTGTTTCGAATACGGTCTAAAAGGAATGGAGTTGAAAGATATGGAACTTAATGAGCTGTTAGTTTCTTTTTTTCCTTGACTATAAGGTATTATTCCAATTAGTTTAGGTATACCTCATTAACTAATTATTTACTTTGTATGATTTCACAGGTACAGATTTCTATGAGAAATAATATTATCTTGACCAAAATTTTTTAATAGAAGTTAACCATGTGCATATGAATATTATAAGCAAAATAAAACTAATATTGACAGAACTGTTTTACATTTAATATAAATTAACCAAGTGCATATCAATATTATAAGCAAAATAAAGCGAATATTGACAGAACTGTTTTAAAATCTGAATAAAAAGTTATCGTATATAAAATTTGTACATGTAGTATGAAGTTATGATTGTAAGACTTAATGATACATATTACACTTGAAATGACAATTTTATAATATAGATTGAAAATGTGACCACATGATAATTTATACGACATAAAATGATCTTATATTATAGATGTCAAATATTGTATTATATATACAATAATGGAATGACATACAAGTTAGATCAAAGTAAACAAAGTTCGGATAGCAATTTGGAATTATTGAAGACTTTGCTTCGGAATTACTAAAATCATTTTATGCCAAAGAACCTTTTGGCTAGATGCATTGGATAGACTTCTCAGAATATTTTTATTTAAGGATGAGGGAGACAGCCTCACACTTGTACGATTCCCTTCTAGTGCCCCAAATCAAAGGATAGTAGTCAAATGTTCCAACGGCTGGCTATTTCAAGGGTGCCTACAAAATAGATGAATCCTACCACACCGCCAACAATTAGTTCCAGGAGCATCAACTATCCAATCAACGCTACAGCGGTGACATTGAAATTGAAGGAATTATACTAGACAATGCATAAACCTTTTTTTTAATATATAAATCATAATTCATCTAATTCTGAATTCATTAATTTAAATGACTCGTTGGAAGTAAATTCTTAATCTTAATTTGAATGTTACATTTAAAAGTTTTATAAAAATTTTAATTGATTTCTGAATATCTATTAGTATTCAATGTTAAATTTGAAAATGTAAATAACTGCAAAATTTTGAACCTTATACTTGTATTATATGGAAATATCATTGATAAATGTGTTGTATATGAAACAAGTTGAGTTTTAGTAGTTATACTAAAAGTCAACGTCAAATAAATAAGAATCAAGTATAGAGTTTTGATAAAACTGTTATATAAGTAATTGGGTAAATATATAAAAGTTGAATAATAATAATCTTAAATTTTAAAGAATATTATTTAACAAAATATTATCAATATCATTCATGGTAGGTAAAAATGTCATCCTATATATCATCCTATATATTATGTTAAAAAATAAATGATTCATTGTACGTTAATATGATCAATATTTATTATTCGTTTCTAAGTTTAAATATTTTTATATAAATTTTCTTATTAGATATAATAGAATTTATTGATTCAAATTTCTAATTCCATTAATAAAACAATAAGAATAAATATGGTTAATGGAGTCTAGCCATGGCATTTGCTTGTTAAAATTATTTATGAAACGGAATCATCCACTTCCCCAGCACAAAAATGATTCTTATAAGTATGAGCTGGTCTTCAGAACAATACGAAACCAAATAGCACATAAGAAGTGGAAATTGAAAAGAATGAAATGGCATACGATGAGGGAAAAGATTCTGGAGAAAGATTGGCAAGTGCTATTCAGGAGTTTCCACTGTCAAATAATAATAATTGTAGTCGAGAGAGGAATCTCAGGAAAAGACAGCAGTTGAGCTGTCATATGTTACAATTAATTCCTTCTTTCCATTTTACCAGCAGTAGCATAGAAGTGACCCTCCGTTGAATATCTTTACTTGAAGTGACTCCAAACCACTGCTTATTTTTTGTTGTTGATGGGGGTTATGGTGGAGCTACTTTATACCACAAGCTCCTCTATAAATTTTTTTCAAATTAGTAAGTTGAAAGGCAATTGCAAAATTGGGAAGGTTCTTGCAACATCCATCTCTGGAATTCATATATTTTCCTTTTACCTTTAATGCAAAAGCTTCCTAGCTTAAGAATGTCTTAGCAGGATCTGCAAAAATTCCCTATGCAGTCTTCCTTTTATGTTAAATAAACAATTCCAGTGGAGACCCTCATCACCTCAAACTAATCTAATCTGCTGTCTTATTTGCACATATATAATATATGATTCACGTGTAAAGAAATTGATGAAATTCGCCGCTAGCCAGAGAAAGTGTACATAGCTTTCTTATTAGTAACACAATGTTAATTCGTTGAATTAGATGCCTTTCTGAACTTTCCGGAATTCTCACTTTCTCTTTCTCTTATCTTTCCGTGACTTCTGGTGGCCATTTCTACCAAGTTTAGTGGTATTCCCCCTTTTTGGCCAATTCGTTTTGCCATGATGTCCATGCCTAATGTTTCCCTCGGAAACAACGTAGCCTGTCAAATCATCTAGTAGCTCACCATTGCACATTTCCTTTTACTTTTCTTTCTCTTTTTCAACTTATCTTCCAAAACAAGAACTTGATGATGTAAATTCTATATATTGGAACACAGAAATGGCCATCTAAATGATTATGCATGTGGTATATGGCCAAAACAAAATGACGTTAAATAACGCCCTGAAGATTGATCAACATGCTGGGTTCCGAGATATCCATGATCACAACTAAACTTACTGAAATGCAAAAACAAGCAAAGCAGCGAATGGTGGTTCTGAGTTTATTTCGCGTATGACAGAAGAAATGGGAAACAACGAAGCAACAGATGCAGGTGTTACATTGCCTTCTTAATTGATAGAATTGGTGCACCTGATCTTACAATGTTGTTGTAATAATATGAAGTTTCACTGTAATCTGCATATACTTCGTGGAGGTGTTGGAAATACTAAATTTAGATGAATAAATATAAATATCTGTGTTAATTACATTATGTCATTGAATTCTAGACTTATGTATATTCAACATCTTAATATAAGTTCAATTTTTTTTGGAAGTTATATAAGCTTAATATTTATCAATATTCCCTAATGCATTGTTTATGAAATTTTATAAATTCAAAATATTTGGGAATATCACAAATCTAGATATTACTATTTAATATATCTTAAAAGAGAAAAAAAGAATTTAGTAGAGAAGTAATTATATATATATTCTTGTAATTCTTTGAAAAGTTTAAATCCACTAATAAGAAAAGGATATGAATAAATGATCTGCAGGTTATGATCGTTTACTAGCTATGAATTGCTACCACGAGACTGGAAACCATTCATAGGTCCTTTTTTCAGACATATGCCAGCCTCGCAAACAATCATGAGATGCCTATAACAAAAATCAGAGTCTTTTATAAAAATCCTAATATAATAAGACCTAAAAAAACAGATTGGTAAGTTTAACTTGGATAACGCAAGAAAGATTGTATCCATCATATCCACATCTACCATGATTTGGAGAGATGATGACTTGTATGTGGTATGCATAATCTTTCGATATAAAAGAAGTGGCAATTTGATTTAATTAGCTTTCCAAAGCAACAAAAGATCTTAAGTTATAACAAGATATGCCATTTATATTGTTGAAAATAATTAAGTTTATACAACTTCATTTTGTTCTATACTTATGATGTATTGTAAGCGAAGCTCGCCCCTTTAATAGAGACATGAAGAATTTGTGACTGAGAACTTTTACTAAGAATGGCATGGGAACTTGGAAGACCTAAACTAGTTTTAACCCTTCCATGAGTTGAATGATGTTTGCAACAGTCGACGCCTCTAAACTGTAGAAATGAGGGACCTAACACCAAAAAACTACGAGAACATTCCCCTGGTAGCTTCTGTACGTACTTTACGAAAGAAATCATTTCACCTTTTTGTTAACAGCCCCACTTCCTCTGGGTTTCTATGTAAGTGAAGTAAGCTTGGGAACTGCCTCTCAACACTATAAATACGAGGCTTCTGCCCTCATCACTTCTCAGAGTGATCTTCCGAAGAAGATAAAATTAGAATCCTTATATTAGCTTGTTATCCATCACCTGTACTCTTCACCGCTTAGATTTTAGCCTTCTATCTCTCTTCTTTACATTCATCAAAAGCTCTTAGTAATGGCAAGCATGACAGATCCTCTTGTGATTGGGAGGGTAATTGGAGATGTCATCGACTATTTCACTCCAAGCGTGAAGATGACAGTGGCTTATAACTCCAACAAGCAGGTGTATAATGGGCATGAGCTGTTCCCATCTGCTGTTACTTACAAACCGAAGGTTGACGTTCATGGCGGGGACATGAGATCATTCTTCACCCTGGTATGGATATTTTCCCTTTATATACTAGCTAGTTAATTAATTTACTGCTGATCTCTTAGATTAGGCTAGTAATGAAGTGTTGTGTCTTCAAATTGGATTCAAAATATCGCGCTACTGCAGGTCATGACAGACCCAGATGTTCCTGGTCCTAGTGATCCATACCTGAGGGAGCACGTACACTGGTATACTCAACAAAACCATTGATCCTTTGGATTCTGGTGAAGAAAATTATCTGCGTACCAACTATCCATGCTCAACACACATTTTCACACATTTGTATTTAATTTATACCCACTCACATGATTTAAAATATCATCAATAAAATTTTAGTCGCGTGATAATGGGGTGCAAGTCCATCACATATTTTTAATAATTATTTTTAGAAAAAGTTACGCTGTCATTAAATAACTTATGTTATGCCACACCTATAATGTGATACCACAAAATTTTAATCGTGGTTTTGATTTAAAAGAATGCCTTATAAACAAAAATATCAAGTTACTCATGAAAGATCAAATTTTGCTGTTGAGCCAAGTAAAAATATTTTATAACATCACAATAGTAAAACTGACCAGTTAAAGGAAAAGAAAAGAGAAATTAAAAGCAAACTATTTATTTTCATGATTTCTAATCTTGGCAACTAAAGAAATGCAAATTTAGGACAATAAGCTATACATGGACAAAAATATAAGTTATATACGTATATTTCATCTCTTGAACTTGATTTGACCATGTACTCTTGGCAGGATAGTAACAGACATACCAGGCACCACGGACGCCACATTTGGTAAGTCTCCACATCCACTGTGGGAAGGAAATGAGAGAGACAGAGAGATCTAACAACAAGGACAAGTGTACTAATTCTGGTATCCCTGGGAATTGTCTGAATTTTTATGAACAGGGAGGGAATTGGTGAACTATGAGATGCCAAGGCCCAATATAGGAATACACAGGTTCGTGTTCCTTCTGTTCAAGCAGAAAAGAAGAAAAACAGTGACAACGCCATCGTCGAGGGACAAATTTAACACAAGAAAATTTGCAGAAGACAATGATCTTGGCCACCCTGTCGCAGCGGTGTTCTTCAATGCTCAACGGGAAACAGCTGCGAGGAGACGTTGAGAGAAAGATATTATACAAAAGAAGAACGAGCACCACTGTCTATTCACAGAACTGATGAATCGTATATGGAGTAATATAATATTGTATTTGGAAGTAATGCAAGTATAGAAGGGGAGGAAGATGAAAAAGAAAATGACGAAGAAGAAACAAGTAGAACTTGATGGAGCGTTTGGATATGCTAGAATAAACCAAGTCAAGCTTTGCTTAAGGTATGTATTGGTTTGTTAACCATAACATCTTAAGTAAGGACATGTTCCTGTCTTAGAAGAACCTAAGTACGTACTATCAGCTTGGTGACGTGTAACCCTTTGTCTATTTGCAATAAAGAAACTAAATAAATTATAAAGAATAAAGGATCGCAGTCACTTATTAACAACAAAAGGGTTTGTGCATGGCGAGTTGTTCAGTTTCCAACAAAGTGATCACCGATCAGTCCTTTTCTAGTTTGGAGTTGGTCTTCCATTTTCTGCAAATAATAAGAACATGATGCTGCTATTACGAGAAGAAAGGTGAAACATGCACTTGATGAAACATTTCAATGACAACAATAATATAAGTTATCTCGTACTACTATTGCCTGCAATCAAATTAATATCAACTCTAGCAATGAAAAATGTAGTTAGTAAAGAGTTGAGATTGTTCTCACGAAAAATTTTAACGGTAAAGATTGTACAAATTCAAAACAAAAACAAAGTAAAAAGGGACGGGGGGGCTTCAATTCATGTAAATTTAAGATTTTAGAAATAATAAAAATTGAAAATTAACAAAAGTAATTGAATCTGAAAATTTAATAGACAAACCTTAATTTCAGGTCACCGATGTTATCACACTAATATGGATCCTTGATATAAAATTCAGTTCATCAACAAACATTTGTTAGGTAATGTTTTCTCTTAAGTTTAAATGAATAGAAACATGTATTATAAGCGTTCTTATTAATCAACAACTTAGATACGATCTTAAATTCAATTGAATAATAGCTTTAAGAATTAAGAAATCAATGAACAAGACAACATATGTATGACATGCATTTAATCAATAAGAGTTTTTTCTTAGAATTTCTAACTCTAACGTAAAGATGGTAATCTTAATTGTCACTTGTGATTAATAAAATTGAACGTCATATCCTACTAATCTAGCCATTAAACGAATTAATTCCTAGTTGCGCATCTTAGAAATTAATCAATTTAATCATAAAAACAATTCGAAACATGTATTATAAGCATTCTTATTAATCAACAACTTAGATACGATCTTAAATTCAATTGAGTAATAGCTTTAAGAATTAAGAAATCAATGAACAAGACAACACATGTATGACATGCATTTAATCAATAAGAGTTTTTTCTTAGAATTTCTAACTCTAACGTAAAGATGGTAATCCTAATTGTCACTTGTAATTAGTAAAATTGAACGTCATGTCTTACTAATCTGGCTATTAAACGAATTAATTCTTAATTGCGCATCTTAGAAATCAACCAATTTAATCGTAAAAGCAATTCGAAAGGTACTCAATATTTATCAACAAAGCAAACTTTTTTGGAACCTTTCACACATAATAGATGATAACGTGGTTTTCCTCAATCAAGAAAAAGGATTTAGCTATTCATAACGAAAGTGAAAATCAACAAAAAAATAACCAATTGTAAAGTCTCCATCCCTGGTCTTTCATAGAAAATCCGAAAATTCCTAGAGAAAATACTGCAGAAAATGAAAAACCTAACTATGGTTGACAAAAGAATAACAGAAAATTCTGCAAAAAAACGTAAACTATCCTAATGTGGCTTTTGTGAGTAGTAATGCAAATCCCCTTTTATCTCCTTTGATCTCCTCCTTTTTCCTATGATCTTTTGCAAATAATCTTCCCCAAGGTTCAAGTGGTTGATCCCCATCAATAAATATGCAATCAGATTCTCAAAATCATAAAAATCTTAAGTGAATCAGATCTGCATTTAAAAACAAATCTTACAGATAGTTTTTGTCCTTGCACGTGCCTATGCTTAGTCACTGAATTTCTTGTCAATCTTGAATTTCGAATTATCTTTGCTTCTCTTGCATCTTTTTGATTCAATTTCATTTCTTAAGTGTTGAAAATCATCTGAGAACAATTAAGAAGCAAATCTATCAATTTTGAATAATAATTTCAACAAATTAAAGAGATTTATAAACAAAATAAGTACAAAATGACAACCTAACAATATCTTTCAATGTTTGAAGACGACAAATTGATTATTTGTCATTTAACTTTTAGATTTAAGAAAAAATTTAATTAAATTATTTTGTATTAAGAGATATTAACATTAATAATGTAGGTATAATATTATAAACATTTTTAAATGTTGGTTTAATTCTTTTCAATTATAGAAAATTAACCTGGAACTACATTGAAGTGAATATGTAGAGGAATATTACTAAAAATATTTTGAGAATAAAAAATGCAAAACATAATTACATTATGTGACACAAAGATCAAGTTAAAATTAGATTTTACTCTTAATTTCACGAATTCATAAATTAAAATTTATTATCAATTTATTAAATATTTTACTATCGTATCTGTTTTAAATACTTTCTAAACTCTACAATTCTTATTATTTTAAGGGACAATAAAAACATGCCTCAAACTTTTATTAATGCAATGAAAACGATCGCAAAATTGTGAAAGTTTATATAATTTAGATTATGCTTAAATATTGTGCTTCATATGAAATATACAGAGATTAAAAGCAATTTATGTGGCAACATCCTAATTACATAAGGATATGTTTGAACCCATATAAAAGTTATTGAATAGTTTGCCATTGTTGTGTCTATCTATATAACATGACTATTGGATAGACAATTTGGTCACTGATTAACATAACCGTGATAACTCCTGCATAACTATCAAAATACTTGTCACTACTTTAGTCCGTCATGGAGTTGAGGCAATTATGGACACTCCAAAATCAATGTGTTGCATTACCAATAAATTGTTAAGGTTACATATAAATTGTTAAGGTCAAATAATTGTTGAATACAAGTGATGCCTTCATAAAATTACCAATTCATGCAAATAACCTCTTTATTGGGGCATGTCCCTATTATACCTTAGTTTTATTGGATAATAAGTAGCAAGGATCAATCTTACTGCCAAGTTCATCCGAAGTACAATAACGTCTTACAATCCTCTCTTACTAAAAGAAGTTGACATCCTCGTTGAGAGGTTTTCGAAATAAACCTTTATCTTATTTCCAAACTAGTAAAGGGAAGTATCTTTTGTTTATTTTACCTTTGTTAAATCCATCCCTTTTCACTGTAAAATGGATTCTTTCCATTAACTTTTTGTGTTATTCCAACAAATGATGATTAAGGATATTGTCTATGTCATCATCAAACTGTTTTTTTAAGGATTGTCAATTTTTTTTGCATTATAAGAGGAGCACATTTAGGCTTACCCTTTTTTAGCCTTACTTCATCGAACCTACACAAAAAGTTAAAATGTAAAGTAAAGTTAACTTTTAACTTTTCCAACGTCTTTAAGTGAAATGCCACATTATTGATTTTCTTCATAACTTCAAAGAAACTATCACACTTAAGAATTTAACTCCTATGAAATATATACCCATTGATCTCCTTTAAAATTTGGGGAACTGAGTTTTAGTGACACCTAAATTCCAGTGATCGTTAATGTTGATAAGGATATTTCTTCATTCGATAAATAACTTTTCGGAAAGTATTTTTTGCCTCCTCTAGCATTTATTACTTATCACTAGTAAAGTTAATGCAATTGGAAACTTTCCTCCCGTTTTCTTTTTTTGAAAGTTTTAATGGAGTAAGGGGTTGTTTGGCTAGATACAAATTAAATGGACTCTTTTCTCTAGAGGATAACATTAGGATTATACAAAATTGAACATTCCTAATAAATCTGACTAGTTTTATTGGCTAACCCTCATATATTCCCTTAGATAATGTAGCACCTCACTTTCGTAAGACACATACCTGATATTCTGAGTGACATCTGAGTCTGTACGCTGCAAGGGTGACGTGCTAACATATTCATTTAGATATTTAGACACTCGAAACTCAATACAAATTTTTTTTCCTCACACGCATACACAGAAATCAATATTCAAATTTGGGCCTATACTTTATTTCATAAAACTTTAATCACAATTATTTATTACACTTAGATCAATCTCTTTTGCAAAACATTTCCCATTAGAAAGTTATACACAACTAATATATTCAAATACACAAGATATAGTAATTATGCAAGACTTAATTTGGTACAAAAATAAAGAAATACAATACAGACGCAAACTAATCCCAACCTCTACCTTTCACTTGTATGTAGTGGCTATACTCCCATTTGCCTAACGGGGTACTCTTATGAGCCTGAAAAATAGTTGCAAAATTTGGGTGAGTTTTGCGAACTCAATGAGTGACTATCCTTGATGGCTCACTCAATCACAAAACACATATAGATCATGCCATCACTTAATTCACATCATTTCAATCATAATCAAATAGCATCACAAATCATTTTGATCACTTATTCCACAATTCACATTCAGAGTAGTCACGCAGTTCATTTTGTTCATTTGGAACATATATATAAATTTTCATATACAATGCACGTGAGACTCACTTTCATTTATTTCTTTGTTGTGACTAAGTGTCTATAATTGTTCCTATCTATTATGGATATTGGAATCATTGATAATTGTCCCATATCTGTTGGGGATACCAGGTTCATTAAACGTTGAGCCTGAAGCTCTAATGAGCATAATTGAGCTTAAAGCTCTTTTCAAGTTAGCTACTTTGGTCACAATTGCCTTTATCTTTCATGCATTCATGTAGTGAAATGCATCAATCACATATGATCACTTATTCACTATCATATATCATTGGACCTTAGTCCGGTATTCAACATTATGCTGAGAACACTTTTTAATTATCATGCATATTCACCACCTTTTTTTTCTTCAGAACTAGGTCCGACATTTAATAATCAAGTCATATATCACGTATTCCATCAAATTCATATATAAGGAGCACTTCAATATCTCATTCATGCCTCACAATCATCGAACCTTCTGTCCGAAATCAATCATATTCATATGATCAGTCAATAGTTAATTAATACAAAATTTAAACAGAACAAACAATGAAATGAGACCATCTAGGTCGACTCACAATACGCTCCAGATTAGCATTAGCTTCCATGATCTGAAAACGTCTGAATGCAGACGTTTATCCTACACATCAAAATTATTCAATACACACATTGCACACACATTAATAACTTTGCATAATTATAAGCATTCATTTATACACACGTGTGTATATGGAATATGTACAATATATGTTCATGACAATCCCAGGTATATTATCAAATTTCATAATTCAATCACTTATCATTTCTTTTCTCGCATTACTTGCTCTTATTATCAATTTCTC
>JANSVA010000008.1:8585716-8618931 GCA_025504915.1 Erythroxylum reticulatum | reverse complement strand
CTCTGGTCACAACTGCCTTTATCTTTCATGCATTCATGTAGTGAAATGCATCAATCACATATGATCACTTATTCACTATCATATATTATCGGACCTTAGTTCGACATTTAACATTTATGCTGAGAACACTTTTTCATTATCATGCATATTCACCCTTTTTTTCTTCATAACTAGGTCCGACATTTAACAATCAAGTCATATATCACGTATTCTATCAAATTCACATACAAGGAGCACTTCAATATCTCATTCATGCCTCACAATCATCAGACTTTCTGTCCGAAAACCAACACAATCAATCACATTCATATGATCATTCAGTAGTCAATCAATACAAAATTCAAAGCAAAACAAACAATGAAATCAGACCATCTAGGTCGACTCATAGTATGCTCCAGATTAGCATTAGCTTTCATGATCTGGAAATGTCTACATGCGGATGTTTATCCTGCACATCAAAATTATGTAACACACATATTGCACACACATTAATACCTTTGCATAATTATAAGTATTCATTTATGCACACGTGTATATATGGAATATGTGTAATGCATATTCATGACAATCCCAGGTATATTATCAAATTTCATAATTCAATCACTTATCATTTCTTTTCTTGCATTACTTGCTCTTATTATCAATTTCTCATTCATTTAAGCTAGATACACTTTACTCCTCTTCTTTGAATCACAATTTTAATTAAATGAACCACTTCATCTACATTTTACATGTTTATTTGGTACTTTGATACCAACAATTCACTCATTAATGTAATTCTAGCATTACAAGACCAAACAATTATCCAGCTCTCATTTCGATCCTATATCACTTCCAAAAATCCAGACCTTTAGATTAATTTTCCGTGATCATTCTGGTTACTAATTGAAGTAATTTGGTAACAATTTCTACTAAAAAATTGTTGCCTATTGTCTTAAGTTTCTAATGACATGTCAATCATTCAATTTGGTTCAGTAATTTGAAAGGTATACTTCAAGCATTTTCGAACAGTTCTTATTCTAAATCAGTATACTATACACAATTTTCATCCAGAAATTGAACATCTTAGGGGCTGAATCAAAATTTGACTTCTTCATATAATTTGTAAGCCTATATCTTTAGTTTACTCCAAATTAAAAATCATCTCATTTGGAATCCTACAGTTCCAAATATAATCAAAATACCAAAGTATGTTTAGTAAAATAACATCAATTCATACTATTCCAACAGATTCCCCCACTTTCATTCAATCAATATTTTCCAAATAAATTTATAATGATATAATTTTACATGGAGAGATATATAAATGTGTTATGAATATATTGGTTTATGAATCACTTCATTTGGAGGTCAGATGGTGAAGTTATGGCCAAATTAATCGAACATGATTATATCCTCAATCCAATTGTACCTATTTTGGGACAATTCGCATAAATTTTGCTCGAGATGTCGGATTAAGGTCATATTAGGATGGTTTCGAAGAGGGATTCTAGATCTACAACTTTTGTGACACTTCAAAAAGAGATTCTGTCATTTTTAAACACACGGCTGTGTGAAATCACACGGGCAGACCGTGTTTCTTTTGGGTCAGATTGTGTTTTTTTGTCAAGAACACACGGGCATTATGAATCGACACGACCTGACCATGTAACCTTCGAGTTTACTAAATTTTCCTTCTACAAAACCCCTCTAATGGATCCCAAACCCATTCTAATATCACTTCTACTCTTAATCTTCCCAAATTCAACCTTTTTCTAATGCAATATCATTCCATAATCAGTCAAACACTAATCAAATTTCATTCACTCTCAATTCTCAACTCTTTTAATTCATCATCTCAAATGGATAACTTCTTAAACTATACCCAATTCCAACTCAGAATCATCGAGACACATTTCATATTCCTCACTTGATTATAAACACCCAAAGTATAACACATTCTCATACATTCAAAACAAAACACAACATTTACGTTCATCCACAAATTTTTCTACACCCAGTTCCTAATTTCATGTCAAATTTTGAGACTCTTAAAGATAGAATTTAAATTCGATATCTTCATAAGAAATGTATCCATATGTATCTAGTTTAATAAAAATTAAGAATCATCTCAATTTAACAACTCTAGAAGAAGTTATGGGTAAAAGACTGAAGCATATGCAGTGAACATTTTCCAATCCATCATCTTCAAGTTTTTTCCAAAAAATTTTTACACCTAACATGCTTGTACGAAGATCATCCTTTTCTACTCCATCTACTCCTCATTATCAACTCCATTTCAACTCATTTCTACACTCAACCATAAACACAAACAGGTTCTAGACGCATTTTTACACTCATCAACTTCCAATTCTCATTAAAACATCCATTTTATAACCAATTCATCTTTAAAACATGCGTAGCATAACTTATAGTTTTTTACTCATCATATACAATATCAATCACCCATAAACAACTCCTAACCCATTATTTAGTATTTACATGAAACAAACATTAATATATACATCTATATATGTTCATTTCTTCACCAACATTCTATCATATACAAAACTCTTTATCATGGTCATTCAACCTCCATAACATTTCTATAAATCATTACTCATCAATAAAGCAAGAAATTTTACACACCCTTCACCATTCACGACACCCATATACCCAAAACACTATTTCATGAAATTAACCTCTAATTATCATCACAATTGCTTCATTTAACCAAACCCATAAAAATTAAAACATGACTGACTTGATTTAGCTTCCAAATCTTCAAAATCACCATTAAACCCTAACTCTTTCATCTCCACCATCATCAACTTTTATAGAGAAATAGGTTGGGTCTTTTAGTGAGAATGAAGAAGAGAGAAAGGTGGAAGAGTAGCACAAAAGATGAGATTTGAAGGTTTAAAGCTCATGAAGAAGGGAAGGAGAAGAAAGCTACGAAAATGAAGAGAAACCAAATAAAACACCAATGGCTTTTTAAGAGAGAGAGCATTGTGAATGAAAAAACCACAAAGGGGGGCTTTTAATTAAAAGCTCATGACTTAAGACGTGGTTAGGGTAAGTGATAAGTGTTCCATTTCTAAAGCATTAGATTGGTTCCTTCATTTAACTAATCCAATCAATTTTAATTTCTACTCCAATTGTTTCCCAATTTTCAATGACACTTGTCAATAAATCCTAAAGTCATTTATCAAAATTTCCATTGCCATTGGATAGTAATTTCTACTACCATTTAATAGTTGTTTTGCCACTTGGCAATTTTTTCTAGCTAAAATACCCAACAACTTCCAGAAATTGCTCCAAAAATTCCCAAAAATTCTAAATCAATTTATACACTCCCTAAATAAATTTTCAACATATAAAATCCACATTTCTCAATATACTCACATTTATAAACAATTATACCCAAAAATTGTTAATGTATGAATGCATGTACAATTATTTTTATATTCAAAGATTCAATATTCAGGTGTATGTGCATCTTGTGTAATGCATGAGTATGAGATGTGTTTCCTAATTTCTCAGTAATCTCTCACATTTACTATTTTAGCCTTAACATGGATAATGGGATGTTACAGATAATCCTCCAATGAAACATCGATTTTTTAGTTTACCCACTTGTTTATAGTTGGTATATTTTAGGGAACTTCAACTTAGCTATTTTCGTATTGAACAAAGAAGATTAACACCATCCAGTTAATTGAGCATCTTGATCATTCACAGTATCTATTAAAATGTTAAAGCATTTCATAAAGTTTCAATATAATAACTTAGTAGAAGTTCTTATCAAATTAATTACTAGAGTAACAATGAATATCAAATATTTGGTGAACTAGTCATCAACAACTAGCATTGAAGCCTTCTCATCAACATTACAAAATCCCATAAATCCAAAGATATCGACTTCCATATTTTCTCTATAATAGGCAAGGGTTGTAAAAGTCCATCTTCCTTTGTCCTCTTAATTTTATCTTATTGGCGTACAAGACAAGTGTAATAGTAGATTTTAATTTCCTACTCTATATATAGACACGTATATGTCTTAACAATAATGCTATCATTCACTCTCATCTCAAATGTCCAACCCACTTATATCAATCGAAGTAATCAAACTTACCCATCTTTCATTCAATTGTATAGTTTATTAATTAGTTAGACATTATGATACTTGTATCAAGTCATAAATCAATTCAATTTTACCCATCAATCCCTAAAAGGATAGGTTAATCTTCAAAACTTAACATAATACAAGGAGTAGTCATACGTAAAAAAAAGATACTTAAACTTCCAAACATAGAACCTAAATTAACCAAAAAAAAGTCAAAACCTTTTAACACAAAAGAAAACACCTTTTTATGAATGTTTCTAGTTATTTAGTTAGGTAACTATTTTACATGGCTACTAACACCAGTTTTTAACTTCAATCTTTTCACTTAGGTTAAAACAACAGAGTAAATTTATTTATGCTTACTTATTCATATATTTTTATTTATAAATTTATTTATGCTTACTTATTCATATATTTTATTTTTGTTTTTATTTATCTATATTTTTCAATAAGATATTAAAATACTTAAAAGATTACTTCTATCTCAAAACTATGCCAAAATTATACAAAAAATATCATAATGTAAATTAAGTATCTGATATCATAATAATTGGAGTAAATTAGAATTAAATTAGTTATCAATACTCATAAATATTCAACCAAATAATTAAATTGAAATACAACCAAACTTATAATGTATTATCTTGATAAAAATTCTTTTATTTAAAAAATTGATTCATTCCGTATATTTGAGTTATACATCATCCTCAATATACCAAATATATAGAATAAAAAAACCAAAGACATTAATTATAAACGAGGAAATAAAAAAGGTATAAGAAACTTCTTTAGTCCCTATTTATCATTTGTTACCAAGATTTTTTTTATCAACAACTAAAATTTATTTATACCTTGCAAACAAATATAAACAAAGAAAACACAAAACAATAAAACATAAAAGGTAATTAATATCAAATTAAATCACATAACAAAACAAAAATAGGAATAAAGCACATAATTTATGGATACCAAGAAGAAGAAAACTATGAAGATGCATAAGCCAAAACCAAAATAAAAGATAATAGAAACTCAATTTGTGATAGACTCATCATCATAATCACTCTACTCCTCTAGCATCACTAAGGCTGGGGAGATTGTTTAAAGTACCCTACATGCTGAAAGTAAGCATACAATTATTGTTTCATCTATTGTAATCGTTGTCTTTGCTTGTTTAATTTCATGGCATCCTCTAGATTATAGAAGTTTGTCCTTACTACTTGCTCTTGTGATCAAGAATGTCTATGCCAATTTGCTCGCATAATAATCATTGTGTTATGGATTAGACCTCTCTATGATCATCTATCATCTCTTCTACTTGAGGTGCCTCAATTATGAGGTAGGGCTATGCTCTCTCCCACTCCTTGGCTCTATATTCTCTCTCTTATAATTAAAATATAGGTAACACTAACCTTCTTTACTTTCCTCATATACCTTAATTTCTCTAGGATGGTGGAAATTATTTGAACACTTATGGTTAGACCTAAAAAAAGTATCAAAATTACCTACATTTTTTACCATTCTTGTTAAATAAGTACCATTATAGAGGGTTTTGTTCTTCCTAGCTCATATATTCTCTAAGTGTTTGCCAAATTACTAACTTAGATTACATGATCTTCACTTAACTATACACTAAAAATAAAATATGTTAGTAAGAGTTACTATATGACTACTCTCCTTACTTTTAGCAATGATGTATGAAATAACTTTATGTAAATATTTAAGAATTAGGGGTATGACATTAGTGTTCTTACTCTTAAAAGGATCATATATGCTCATTATAAGGAAATAGTTGTTGAGCTCATCAAGGAATTTAACTAAGACACTCCTATACTCCACTCATTCCACATACTTGGGTATTTAAAACCTATATTACACCTTAAAATCATTAAATGAGATCTCTATTTGATTTCTTTATATCCTAAACTAGATCACATTTTTCGTATCCAATCTTGCATTTCACTAGAAGAGTGGTAAGAATCTCAAGGGTGAGCTCCATAAAAGAATATTTAGTAATGTCTAAAAACATACTCTATCCCAAGTTTTCTATCAATGTCTTCACCTTTAAGCTAATCCTACTATTTCTAATGTAATCTAATACACACTCCTATTGGATTTAAATGTTGGGTTCTAAGACATGTATACCTTTTCCAAAAATATGGTTCCTCAAAGGTAACCATTGGATGCTCATTTGGGGTCATCTCTCGTGGTTGAGATCAACTATTTAATGCATCCTAAATATCTTTAATTTTTACCTTCCTGCTTGTGGGTGGTTGTGAACTCATCTTTGTAGTTGGATTAAGTGTTTAGAAGTAAAAATAAGCAACAAATTAGCCAAAACACATAGATATATTCAAAAATGTGTTTGAAGCCCTAATTTATGAAAATTTTAGAATTTAGAGATGTAGGAGTATGTGAATCTCAATAAGAAGTCATGAAAAATGTCATAAATATTATGGGTTTGGCTTGAAAACCTAAATTGGAAGTAGTTGTTTGAAGAAATTGAGATAAAATAAAGGAAAAATAAAGAAGTTGAAAGTGAGGGTCTAACATAATCTCTGGATTTTTGAAATTTATGATACATTATGGTACACGGGATAATTTTTGATAATTTTTTAGCTTTTTAATAGCTTAATTGTTAGATTTTCATCTCGGCTACTGTTTAAAATTCCTTCTTAAGCTTATACATGTCTACTTTTTATTCCTAACTACAAAAGAAATAGAAACAAAAGCAAAATACCTAACATAAAAGAAAACTAAAACAAAAAATAACCATATTCATCAATCTAAAAAAACAAATATAAATCAAATATTGAATAAAAATCCAAATTATTGGTCCATAATTCCAAGGATAAATCTAAATAAACTTTAAAAGAAATTAAATTTATGTTTAGGTTGTCTTCTTACAAGTGCTTCTTTATTATTATTTTAATTGGACTCTTTCCTCAAACTCAATTAATTGTCAGATTAATATGGTTTCTCCCTTCTGCATCATAATAAAATATGTATATAACATATCATCATCTCTCATTTGGACTTTCTTCTTTACTCTTGCTTTCATCTTTACTCATCCTAACCCTTTAACTTCTCCTCGAATGGTTCCTTGTAAAAAATTAAAATAATTAGTTTGTCTCGAGTCTTTAATAAGAATAATTCACATCTTAAAAATATAAGTTGTTTATTTATAATCCTAAGTATTATTTCTTCTTTTGAAGCATTAATTATTGTGCTTATTATGATTAAGGAGGGTCTATCTAGGATTAACAACTTCTACTTTTCTTCATCGATATACAAAATATAGAAATCGGTTGAAAATATAAACCTATCAATTATCACTATTACATTATTCTTAAATTTTACAGGATTTTGAATAATTAAATATAAATAAATCTAAATTTAGACAATAGCTAAGGAAATAAACAATAAGATAATTAATCAAAAGAGAATGCAATCAGATTGTTGTATTTAGATGAATACTTCTCGTAATAATACTTTTGACTTTATAGTTTAATTAACGTAGATTAGAGATATTCTCTAAACTAACAATCTTTCTTAGGCACTTAAAATAAACCTTTTGAGCTTTAATAATCGATTATTTAGTTGGTTATCATGTATCTCTACCATTACTAAAACTACTTTGAATGTATTATGTTATGTGCAATCCTACGAAAGGTTTTATCCTAACACTAAAAAGATCATGTAGGCCTATCTTAAGCACCCCATTTCACCCCCTCTACCTATTCCATGATCTACTCACAAACAAGCTATCTTAAGTCATCCATAAGTGACTTAAGATCAGATTTAGATGCGATATGAATAAACAAAATTAAGACTAATAAAAAATAACTCATAGAAATATATATCATATCATAAAATGAATTAAATCAATCCATAAAGAATAACCACTAAGGTTTTCCCTATCTAAACATAGGGAAGATGTTTAGCCATAAATCATGTTCAAAAAAATAAAATTAGAAGACAAAAATAAAGAAGTCATAGTAAAAATAAATCTAACTGAAGTCTACAATTTTATCGACAACTTGATATATTAAAATGATGTTTAGATCTTGATTGTTTAGTGAAAAATAGCTTACAATTGATTCCTCAAGGATTAGAAGCCTTTTGATGGTTAACCCTGGATTTAAAGGAGAAAATGATATTTCTAAGTTGTGTTTTCTCTAAAAGATAACTAAAATTCCCTAAAAATATTGTTTTTACCTTTAAATATGTTTTATTTTGCTAAGAGACATTTTGGGGTACAATCATGGTCCAGATCATAGGCTCAATAACTTTTGTAAGTGGTAGACAAGGCCTCTAGCACAGTCAAGGATTTCCCTGTTTTTTTTAGATTAATACATGATCTCTGGTATAACTTTGTCTCTAAAATCTGGATCTTTTTATTTCTCTTTTTACTTATATAAGGTCTTATACATGGTCGTGGATCATCTTGTATCACTTATTGCATTTGATCTTTTTAAAACAAAGTTTGCATATGAGTATAAGCCAGACTGTGTTCCTATAAAAAATTATAAAATTTATTCATATTTTTGCTTAAAATGGCCTCCTATTCTTAAGTAATATCATCTCAAGGTCCAATATATAATTAATTGACAATTTATTGGAAACTAAGTAAAACAAGGTAATTTAACATTAAAGGCAAGCAAAATACTTGATAAAATTTGCACATACTTCATACACATTGTCCACCAACTCTAAGGACATACAATCTACCTCCTTTTCCAATAAAGAGGCCATCATTAATCCAGTATGACTTGTTAATGCCTTCCTATTCTTTATGAACCAAAGGATAATAGTTAACGTCAAGCTTGCAATGTTTCCAAATTATATACATCAAGTCAACTTTGATTTTGGATATATTATTGATAAGTCAAATTATTCTTATGTGATTTTGGTTAAATTGAAATTAATTTGACTTATCTCTATATGAATTTGAAGCTTTGGTTAGTTCTCACACATTTCAACCTTATTGCTTGAAAGTTACAAATGGATAGATTTTGGGGGTGAAAGGCATAAATTATAGATGTCAGATTAAGGTCATTCAAGGATGCTTTCAAAGAGGACTTTGAGTTCTACAATTTATGAGAAAACTCCAAGGAGAGATTCTATCAACTGATAGGTCAAAGGTGTGAAATTTGTGAATTGAGACATGTCCATTTAGCGGATATCATGTCCGTTTAACAGACATCACCTGACAAAATGCACTTCCAGACTTGAGAAGGTTCGTTTAATAGACATCATGTTTGTTTAAAGGATATTTCCTAAAAAAATGCACTTCCAGACCCAAGAAGGTTTGTTTAACGGACATTGGCAGCCCAAACACGATCTGCTTTCCCCAATTTAGTAAAAACTAGGTTTCCTTAGATCCAAGACACTATATATACTCATTTTGAAGACCTAAATAGGGGGCTGGACACAGAAAACAAGGTTACCACTTAAGGAGACACAAAATAAGAGGAAGATAGGGAGTTTTGGGGATTGCCTCAAGGATTGGAAGCAACCTTGCCTTGTGTTCTTGCTACTTTCTCTCTTTACCCTTTCTTGAATGTTGAGCATCTTTATGTGTATGGCTTTTGTTATCGTGTTTTGGAACTAAACCTTATTTAGGGTGAGGGATGAAGCATATTTAGAGGATTGATTCATACTTTATAGGTTGATTGGTGTTGAATGAAAGTTCTTGGGCTATGTTTATCTCTCCTGCATTTCACTATTATTTCTATACTTGATCTCCATAGATGCAATCTTAGGAATCATATGATGGACGAAGAGGTGAAGTATGGTTTATGCACTAGGAAGATAAACACATTAAACTTAGAGATAGAGATATCCTAAGCTAGAGTGATAACCTATAGTTGCTTGTTCTTTAGGGATTTAACTCGTTAGTTTGCACATTGAGAGATGGTAATCAACTAGTTAAATGCTCTTGTATACCTTGAGAGAGGGTATGAGTAAAGTTGTGCAATTGTTATCATAACCTAACACTCAATCAATTTCTTAATGTATTAATCAATCTTTTGAGTTGGTGAACCCCAAGCCCTAGTTTTAATTCATCAATTTATCTTTAATTGTGATTTTTCCAACATTTACAATTTACTGTCCATCAAAATCCAATCATCTTTTAAGTTTACTGTCAATTTTGGTCAAGTAATTAGAGTTAATTTTGTAGTGAATATTTTAGTCCTTATGGGAGATGACCTTGGAATACTCGATGTGTAAGCACTAGGAACGATTCTGTGCACTTGCATATTTTATCGACCAAGTTTTTGGCGTCGTTGCCGAGGACTAGTTTATATCTGCTACTATTAATTCTAGTTATTATTTTTATATATTTATTTAGTACCTTAAGTTTTCTTCCATCATTTAATTTTGAACCCTTAATCTTTGTTTGATTTCAGGAGATGTAGCATTCAAGAAGTTTGAATAACGACCAGCTTATTGAGTTAAACCTCGAAATTGAACAGACTTGTCAAAGGAACAACGCCTAAAGAAGAAGAGTGATGGCAAACAATAACCAAATTCTGGATTTGCATGAAGAACAGGATATGGGGAATGAGCAATTCCATAAGGGAAACCAAGCTGAGCTGGTTGTTGTTAATCCTACGGTAAGAAGAATTTGAGATTATTATATGCCATTTATTGCAGGGAACCCCTCTTGCATTCGATTAACTACAGCAGTATGGAATTATGAGCTGAAGCAGATTCGTTTGTCTATGCTGCCACAATTTAATGGGATGCCTAGTGAAGATGCTCTAGCCTTCATGAGAGATTTCTATGCAACATTTCAAACTTTCCCGTTGTATGGATTGTCTGAGGATGCGTTAAGGATAATATGTTTTCCTTATTGCATGAAGGGTTTAGCAAGAAATTGGCTATTGAGTTTGGAGGTAGATTCTATAGATACTTGGGAGAAGGTAATGGAGACATTCATGATTAAGTGGTACCCAGCTCACAAAACTCTTGAACTCCAAAAGATGATACATTGGTTCTCGCAGAAGGACAGAGAAAAATTTTATGAAGCTTGGGAGCGGTTCAATGATCTCCTTAACCAATGCCCTCACCATGGATTTAACATGTACTCGTTAACTCAATTCTTTTACTATGGTCTTACTGATCACAACCAAACTTACTGGTGGATTTGAAAGTAAGGGGAAATATTAGTGACCTGAGTTCCCAAAAATTGTGGAATATTTTCAAGAAAGTTACAGAGAATTCACATTGCAAGGTAACTAGGACCAAAGCTGTTGCTCTGAATGAAGTGGTTTTCAAATCCGACATGGCCTACCAAGTTGCCAAGATTAATAAGAAGTAGAATTTGGTAGTGAATGATAACAAGTCTAGTAGGGATCCTTATACTCTTTGCGGTAGATTTGGGCATACAATAGTTGGTTATATGAACATCGAGGCAACATTGACAGAGGAAGAGGTGAACTATGTGAGCAATGGTAGACAAGGTCAGAGATTTGATCCTTTCTTGAACACTTACAATGAAGGTTAGAAGTTTCATCCAAACTTCTCATGGAAAAATCAAGGGGCTGTAAAACCAATGGGACCACCAGGGTTCCAAGCACCATTAAAACAGCAGTATTCATCCCCTTCATCTTCTACACCACAACAACTCCCTCCCCCTTGGGAGAAAAAGGTAGATCGACTTGAGGATATGTTTTCTCAACTTATGAGCAAGATGGATCAAAATGCCTAAGCTAGTTCTCAAGCGATGAATAGAATAGAGCAGAATATTCAATCAAACTAAGCTGCCATTAGAAATTTAGAAATGCAGATCAGTCAAGTGGTAAAAGAGGTGAGCGAAATAAGTAAAGGTAAGCTGCCTAGCAATACCCAAGTGAACCCGAAACAAGATTGTATGATAGTTGTTTTAAGAAATGGTAAAGTGGTAGAAGGTGTAGTTCCTAAAGAGAAGGAAGCTAAGGAGGCAGAAGGTGAGAATTTGGAAGGCAAAGAACAAAAAGAGACAACACAAAAGAAAGAATCTTTACCAAGTTCAGACTTCTCTTTTGTACCACCCATACTATATCCTTAAAGGGTCAAGAAAAAGCAAGATGATTCCAAATTTCAGAAATTCCTTGACCTTTTCAAGAAGATTCAAATCAGTATCCCATTTATTGAAGCTCTTGCTGAGATGCCTACATACACCAAGTTCTTGAAGGAAATCATCTCCAACAAGAAGAAGCTTGATAATTTTGCTATGGTAGCCTTAATTGAGGAGTGTAATTCTATTTTACAAAATAAACTACCCCCTAAGTTAAAGGATCCAGGTAGTTTCAATATACCTTGTCACTTTGGTGAATCTAATGTTTTTCAATGTTTATGTGACCTAGGTGCAAGCATTAATCTTATTCCCTTGTCTCTCTATATCAGGTTGGGAATTAGTGAACTTAAACCAACTACAATTTTATTATAACTTGCTTAAAGATCAATTCGATATCCCATTGGTATAGTTGAGGAATTACTGGTGAAAGTTGGTAAGCTTATAATCCCAGCTGATTTTGTTGTACTTGAGATGGAGTTTGATATGCATGTTCCTATAATTTTATGAAGACCATTCTTAGCCATTGGTGGAGCATTGATTGATGTTCCGGATGGTAAGCTAACATTGAGAGTGGGTGATGAGAAAGAGGTGTTTATCATTTTCAAGGTTTTAAGGAGTCCCTTTTTCGATGAAGTCACCTATAGGATAGATGTGACTGATTCTCTTACAATTGAATCTATTCCTGGATTGATGTGTGATGATGCTTTAGAAACATGCTTAACTTTAGGAATAGATGAGAATGAATTGGACAATGAGTTAGTGGATTATGCATACAGATTGCAAGGTAATAGTTTTAGGTATAGACCCCAAATTGAAGAATTGGGCCCTCCTAAACCTAAATTGTTACCTTCCATATCCTAAACCTAAATTGTTACCTTCCATATTGAGTCCACCAAACCCTGAACTCAAACAACTTCCAATTCATTTAAGATATGCATTTTTGGAGAATCAAATACATATTTGGTTATCATTTCCTCTTCTTTGGACTCCTTTCAAAAGGAGGAGTTGTTAAGGGTGTTATATGAACATAAATTGGCTATAGCTTGGAATATTGCTGATATAAAGGGGATTAGCCCTTGTATTTGTGTTCATAGGATTCTTATGGAAGAAAACCACAAACCTAGTGTGGAAAGTCAAAGGAGGCTCAATCCTAACATGAAGGAAGTTGTGCAATCTGAGGTACTTAATTACTTGATGCAGGAATTATCTATTTTATTTCTGATAGTTCTTGGATAAGTCCTGTGTAGGTGGCGCCAAAGAAGGGTGGCATAACTGTTGTTTCTAATGATAAGGATGAATTAATTTCCATTAAGGTTGTGATAGGGTGGAGGGTCTGTATAGACTACAGAAAATTGAATACAGCAACTAGGAAAGATCACTTCCCTCTTCCCTTTATTGATCAAATGTTGGAAAGATTAATAGGACATGATTGTTACTACTTTTTAGATGGTTATTCAGGTTATAACCAAATCCCAATAGCCATGGAGGATCAGGAGAAAACTACATGCACTTGCCTGATGCACTTCAACTTATGCAATACTCCTGCCACTTTTCAACGTTGCATGATATCTGTATTTTCCAACATGGTGGAGAATATAATTGAGGTATTTATGAATGATTTTTCTATTTTTGATTCTTTGTTTATGCATGTCTGTTCAATCTAGAACATATTCTATAAAGATGTGAAGAAACCAATCTCGTGCTAAATTAGGGAAAAGGCTATAAAATTTCCAACAATGAAATAAAGGTAGATCCAACAAAAATAGAAGTCATCAACAAGCTGCCACTTCCCAATTCAGTTAGAGCCATAGGGAGTTTTCCTGGACATACCGGGTTCTATCGTCGATTTATCAAGGATTTTTCTAAGATTTCTCGACCATTGGGTGCTTTATTGCAAAAGGAAGTTCCTTATGAGTTTACTGATGAATGTCTTTATGCTTTTAACAAGTTAAATAAGGAACTTACCTCAACTCCTATAATGGTCGCACTGAATTGGAATCTCCCTTTTGAGCTGATATGTGATACTAGTGACTATGCACTTGGGGTTGTCTTAGGACAAAAACAGGATAAGGAATTACATGTTATTTATTACACTAGTAAAATTCTTAATGATGCTCAAATTAATTATGCTACTACAGAGAAAGAATTGCTAGTAGTAGTTTTTACGTTTGATAAATTTAGATCTTATCTTGTAAGCTCCAAAGTCATTGTTTACACTGACCATTCTACTTTGAAATATCTACTCACAAAGAAGGATGCAAAACTAAGATTGATCAGATGTATTTTACTTTTGTAGAAATTTGAATTGGAAATTTGAGATAAGAAAGGGTCAAAAAATTTAGTAGCTGACCTTCTTTCGCGACTGGAACCAAGAGACAAGCTGGGAGAGGAACCAATCAATGATACCTTCCTGGATGAAATCTATGGTCTGTTAAGGACAACGTCCCTTAGTTTGCTGATTATGTCAATTTTCTAGTGTCTGACATTATTCTTACTGATTATTCATACCATAGTAGAAAGAAATTCTTATCTGAGGTAAAGAAATACTTTTGGGAAGATCCGTTGCTCCTTAGGAGATGTGCCGACAGGGTGATCAGAAGATGAGTACCTAATGAAGAGATGCGATCAGTTATGCATCATTGCTATGCTTCTCTATATGGAGGACACCATAGGGCTAACAAAACAACGGTAAAGGTTTTACAATCCAGGTTTTATTGACCGACTCTCTTTAAGGATGCTAGGACTTTCATCATGATTTGTGACAAGTGTTAGAGAAACATTGGGAGAAAGCATGAGATGCCTCAATTAGGAATTCTAGAAGTGGAACTCTTTGATGTATGGGGTCTAGACTTCATAGGACCGTTTCCAGTATCCTTCGGCAATGAATACATACTTGTGGCAGTTGATTATATATCCAAGTAGGTGGAAGCCAAAGCTTTGTCAAACAACACTAGAGCTAGTATTATGAAGCACATATTCTCAAGGTTTGGTATTCCACAAGCTATAACCAATGACAATAGGGTACATTTTCAGAACCATCAGTTTAAATCTCTCTTGTCAAAATATGGGTGCCATTTTAAGTTTGGAACCACTTACCACCCTCAGACTAGTGGGCAAGTTGAGGTATCTAACCGAGAAATCAAGCAGATTTTGAAGAAACCTGTTAATACCTCAAGAAAATTTGGGCATTGAAGTTTGATGAAACTCTATAGGCATATAGGATAACATATAAGACTCCCCTAGGGATGTCTCCTTACAGGTTAATCTTTGGGAAATCCTGCCATCTTCTAGTTGAAATTGAGCACAAGACGTTATGGGCAATCTGGAAATTGAATTTTGATCTCAAGGAAGCTAGACTAAGGAGACTAATGGAGTTGAATGAGCAAGATGAATTTCGCCTTGATGCTTTTGAGAATGCTAGCATATCCAAAGAGAGAAATAAGGCCTTCCACGACAAGCATATCCTTTGGCAAGAATTTAAACCTGGTCAGAAAGTTTTGTTATTTAACTCTCGTTTGAAATTGTTTCTAGGGAAATTATGATCAAGGTGGTCGGGACCTTTCGTGGTGATGAAAGCACACTCACATGGAGCTATGGAGATTAGAAGGGATGATCAAGAGCCCTTTGTAGTCAATGGGCAAAGACTTAAGCATTATTTGGAGGGAGAAATGGATGGATGTATTTCCACCATCACATTTCAAAATTGATGTCGGGATGGCCGAGTCTATCTAAGGACATTAAATTTAGTGCTTGTTGGGAGGCAACCTAATGTTTTTAAATTTTATGTTTTCTTTTTGAATTTTCACTTTTTGTCACACCTTCTTATTCTAGTTTGTTGTGTGTGTATAGGGATAGTGTTTGCAAGACATCTTAATGTCATCTTCCAATAACATGGGGAATGGTGTGATCACGACTCTTCAAACCTAGAGGTGAGACTCCTGTTAAGTATGGAGGAGGTAAGTGGCAATGTCTCTTTGTTTTTTTTTTATGTTCTTTCAATCTTAGCACTCATACATCATCCATGTAGTCTAAGGATATCATTGAATGGTTAGAAGGAACAAAAGAAGAGTGGACAAGGTAAGAAAAGCTGAGAATGTCCGTTTAATGAACATAATGTTTGTTCAACGGATATCAGATGCAATACAGAGAAAATTGACCCGTAAAGGTCCGTTAAACCAACATTTATATCTGCTTAACAGCCATACAACTTTAGAATAGTCTGTTTAGCGGACATTTAGAATAGTCCGTTTAGTGGACATCATGTCCGTTTAATGGATATGCGTCTACAACCATATAAACAGACCCGTAAAGGTCCGTTAAACGGACATTGTTTAAGTCCAGAATTAAAATCCTTTCTTCTTCTTCTTTTCCTGCACTTTTCTCTCTCTCTCTCACCGTCTGTCGCCCTGCCTTCTCTATCTCTTCCACCTCCGCCCACACCAGCCCTCCTAACACAAATTCCTCAACCATTTTTCATTTTTTCACTTCCTCTACTTTCCTATCCCCCCTGAAAAATTTACTCTAGGAGAAATTTCTCCAACCACAACTCTCTCAGCTTGAAAAATTTGAAGGGGTTTCCTTGAGGATTGGGAGGAGAAATCTCTGAAATCTCCACTGCAAAGGTGTTGGGTAAGTGTTCTTCGTTGTTATTGAGTTGAGAAAGAGGTTGATGCATGTGTTGGCTGAGATTCAGATTTTGTGATTGATTTTGAGTTAAATTGAATGGTGAATTGAAATTGAATTGAAAGTTAGGGTTAGTTTGAATTGAAGTGTCGGGTTGAAATCGGAAAAAGCTATAGTTGTGTGGTTGACGTTGTGGTTGGTTGTGATTGAAGAGATTGGGCTTATGGGGAGCTTAGAGATTGAAGTTGGTTGTGAAGCTGCCATACAATGTCAAAGTTTAAGCAAACTGCAAGGAAGAACACCAACCAATCCTTTTAATCTATGAGAGGGAAGAATTTGGTCTAAGAAGAACCTACCCCAGAATAACCACTATTTATCAATGCCCAATACGAAGCATGGTACCATAAAAAGAAGAACAATAAGTTTGTGGTTGAGGTATCTGTGGCAGAGCTAATTGATGAAAAGTATCATGTAAAGGCAAACTTAGACAAGTTCCATTGGGGCAAATTGTTGACCCTCAAGGGTGTCTATTACCCGGAGGCTGTCAAGCAATTCTACGCCAATCTTGGTGTAGTAGCTGGGAAACAACCACCAGTGCTCACCTCAAGAGTCAATAGGAAAGAGGTGGTGATCACTAAGGAGCTAATTTGTAGCCACTTAGAGCTACCAACGGGAGGCAATGTCCCATCTTTTGACAAGAGGGCCTGATGTTCCTGTGATAGCACATGGGATAAGCAAGATGCTATAGATCGACTCAGGATTCAAGCTACATGGTAGCAAACAAAATCAGTGGTACTTTATGCACTGCAAATATCTAGATATAGCCCCGAGATTGGTCGCTTTCTTATTGGGGCATAATGTAATGCTAAAGGCTAGCGACTCCAGATACCTCCAAAATGAAGACTTATTCATTTTGGACAAGATGTTCTTCTATGATGATCAATTCCATGGCATTGCTGCGGCTAAGATGATGATGAATTCGATGTGGTAAGTCGTCCACCACAAGTCCGAGACAAAAGCATTCATATTTCTAGTCTTATTAAGCCAATTGTTTCATCATCTCGAGGTCATTAAAAGAGATAAAGCAGTGGCTTATACCACTAAAGGGGATGTCATAGGTGCTGACAAGATAAGGGAATTCGAATTCAAAGACAATGCCCCTCATAGGTGGATAAATCTGCATCGGGTAAGGCACAATCCGAATGGCCCTGCCGCCTGATAACCAAGAACCCCTCCAGCTTTAGGAGATACTCCGACTTTGGTTCAGATGCAGGCTGACGTAAGGAGTCTTCAAGCTAAAATGAACAACCTCACGCGGCTTCAAAAGCAAGAATGGAAGAAATGTTGAGGGCTTTCATGAACTAGCAACAACCACCACCACCAGGACAATGAGAGCATAGGGCCAAACTCACATGCATACAAAGTACGATTTATTTTTCATCTTGATCTAGCTTTGATTTTGTGTTGATACTTTATAGAACTAACTTTAGTTGTCTTTTGCTATTCACCATATTTTGTATTTTGGTGGAAGAAATGAACTTTCAGGCTACGAATTTTGGACAATCAACTCTTTCAGGGGGTTTCTTTACCCTTCTTATGCTTTCCGTTACTTGCATTCCTTTTTTCTTATCTTTCCTAACATTGAGGACAATGTGGATTTTTAAGTATGGGGGAGGATAATTTGAGGGTAGTGCATGCCCTAAAAATGAAAAAAAAAAGGTGTAATTTGACATCTTTTACGTTCTAATTGTCATTATAATTTAATTTAATGAGTTAATTGCATTATGGATAAGAGTGATCTGGAATAAGATGCATAATATGATTAAATGGATCACATACCTTGTCACAATAGGATGATATAATGTTAAATTGATTGAATAAGCATGTTATTTAATGAGTAAACATCACCAAGTGAGCTAATTTGAGCCTAAAGGAATGCACTCAATCCTACTTTTCTTATGAGCGATTTAACTTTCTCTTCTATGTGTGTTTACTTCTAGAACTTGCATTGCATCTCTTCGAGGTAACATAAGCATATTATGGTATGTTCATGAAAGTGATAAAAGGCACTAAGATTGAGCTTGAGCCAAATAGCTAACCCTTTTTATACATCAATTCCCTAGTGAACCCTTTGTGCCTAGTGATTGTATTTAAGCCTTTTCCTTTGTAAACCTATTCCAAAGAACCTTGAACAAAGAAAAACAAGTTCACCCTTGATCAATGGTTAGTAGAGCTATTAAGGTTGTGCATTTAATATTTTTATTGATAAGTATACAAAGGAAGAAGTGTGGGGGTGTTTTTATGGTAATTGAAGAAGCATGCTGTCAAAAACAAAGCAAAACAAAACAAGAATAAAAAAAGAAAAAGAAAAAGAAAATGTAATAATGATAAATAAGGCATGTTTACTTCAGATTTTAAGGTGAAGGAATACAGGAAATTGTGACTATAGAGTTAGTAGAGGTTCATCATCATGTTTGTAAGATTTGCGATTTCTGCTCTACTAATTGTTGAATATTTGAATTCCTATCCTTTCTTTCATAGCCCACTTTACCCCTTGTCCCCATTACAACCTAAGGAATCAAGACCTTTTTGATTCATGGATATGTCATAAATGGGAGTAATGGAGAAGTAGATAAAATGCAAGCTTATAGTAAGAGACATGCATGAGAAGATGATTGAGAGTAACCTTTAAACACTTGTGTGTGAAAGTGAATGCTCTATGAGAGACTTCATTCATGGCTTGTGATTTTGATTAATTGAAATATTATGAGGTCTTATTGTTGCTTAGTTGTGATTTAATTTATGAAATATTATGTGACCTTGTTTTCATGTTTCGATTCTTACCTATAATGCTTTCGACTTATTGGATTGAACTGTGGTGGTGATTAGGTATAAAATGATGGAAGGGAAATACTTGAGGGTACCATTCATTTTAAGTAAACTCTCAGGAGACTATAACTCCTCCATTATGGACACATAGTAGTTTAAAGGCTTGTGGCATATGCTAAATGCCACCATACACCTACGAAAGTGGAGTCAATAACTTGGTTAAGGATTTAGTAGTTAGTTTTCTTTTATTTTGTTTGGGGACAAGCAACAGTTTAAATGTGGGAAATTTTGATAAGTCAAATTATTCTTATGTGATTTTGGGTTAAATTGAAATTAATTTGACTTATCTCTATATAAATTTGAATATTTATTTGGTTAGTTCTCACACATTTCAACCTTGTTGCTTGATAGGTACAAATGGATAGATTTTGGGGGTGAAAGGCATAACTTTCATTATGGATGTTGGATTAAGGTCATTCAAGGATGTTTTCAAAGATGACTCTGAGTTCTACAACTTCCAAGAAATCTTCTAGAGAGATTTTGTCAACTGGGTGTGAAATTTGTAAATTGAGGCATGTCCATTTAACGAACATCGCCTAACAAAATGCACTTCCAGACCTGAGAAAGTCCGTTTAATGGACATTATGTCCGTTTAACGAACATCGCCTGACAAAATGCACTTTCAAACCCGAGAAAGTTTGTTTAACGGACATCGCCTGACAAAATGCACTTACAGACTCTAAAAGGTCCATTTAACGGACATTGGCGGCCCAAACACGATCTGCTTTCCCTTGTTTAGTAAAAACTAGGTTTCCTTGGATCCAAGACACTATATATACTCATTTTGAAGACCTAAATAAGGGGCTGGACTCAGAAAACAAGGTTACCACTTAAGGAGGCACAGAATAAGAGGAAGATAGGGAGTTTTGGGGATTGCATCAAGGATTGGAAGCAACCTTGCCTTGAGTTCTTGCTACTCTCTCTTTACTCTTTCTTGAATGTTGAGCATCTTTATGTGTATGGCTTTTGTTATCATGTTTTGGAATTAAACCTCATTTAGGGTGAGGGATGTAGCCTATTTGGAGGATTGATTTGTACTTTATAGATTGATTGGTGTTGAATGAAAGTTCTTAGGTTATGTTTATCTCTCCTGCATTTCACTGTTGCTTCTATACTTGATCTCTATAGATGCAATCTTAGGAATCATATAATGGACTGAGAGGTGAAGTATGGTTTATGCACTAGGAAGATAAACACATTAAACTTAGAGATAGAGATATCCTAAGCTAGAGTAATAACCTATGGTTACTTGTTCTTTAGGGATTTAATTTGTTAGTTTGCACATTGAGAGATGGTAATCAACTAGTTAAATGCTCTTGTATGCCTTGAGAGAGGGTATGAGTAAAGTTGTGCAATTGTTATCATAACCTAACACTCAACCAATTTCTTAATGTATTAATCAATCTTTTGAGTTGGTGAACCACAAGCCCTAGTTTTAATTCATCAATTTATCCTTAATTGCGATTTTTCCAATATTTGCAGTTTACTGTCCATCAAAATCCAATCATCTTTTAAGTTTACTGTCAATTTTGGTCAAGTAATTAAAGTTAATTTTGTAGCGAATATTTTATTCCTTGTGGGAGATGACATTGGAATACTTGATGTGTAAGTACTAGGAACAATTCTGTGCATTTGCAGATTTTGTCGACCAATTGTAATAGGAAGTGAACATTTCTTTTTTGAATAAAAGCATATGTTAATTAGTTACACTTCTCCGACTTATTTAACTAAGATTTTTTTTACCATCTTACTTACTTAGCTAACAATTTATTTAATGTTTTGAAAAAAAAGTATTGGTCACGTTATTTATTCTAAACATAAGCTTTAATCCCAACAAATAAATATCTCAAACTACAAGCTAGTGCACCATTGCAACCATTTCCTTCTTGTAATTAGAATAGATTGTTATGTCTCGTTAAATTTTTAGCCTTTAAATGCCACTAAACGTCCTTCATAGATCAATACGTAGAAGCATCAATATGAACTTTAAAGGATAGTTCAAAATTTGACAACCTTACTAATAATTATTATGGATAGACTGCTTCAACTTCTCAAAAACATTAACATTATATTTTATCTAGGACCTTTTTTTCCTTCAACAAATTAGTAAGAGTGTTAACTTCCTCGAGTAACTTTAATGAACCATTGATAATAGTTTGTTATCATTAAGAAATACCACAACTTTAAAATTTTAATAGGGGTTGTTACTCTGTACTTTCTTAATACCCATCTAGACTTTGATTTTTACTCTTCATATGTCTCCACGATTCCATTTTCAGCCTAACAAACTCACATTTCTCCATCTTGATGTACAATTGATGCTTCTGTGACTATTCCAACAGTTATTACAAAAGAAAAATATATTTGTCCATAGAATTGCTTTACATATTATTACCATCAAGATAGGTTGTTGTAAAATCATCTAGGTACTCATATAAAACATCAATTAGCAAGCTATATAATGTAGCAAATACATTGGTAAGTTAAACATGACAAAAAATTCATATTCATCATATCAAGTTACATAGGTGGTTTTCAACTTATCTCCTTTTTTTATTCCAGATTGCTAATAACCTAGTTGAAGATCTAACTGCTCGAAGATCTAAGTACTCAAAAATTGATGCCTTAATTTTTCCATTAATTCTTACCCCAATAGAATATGATATTTATTTTTAATGGTTACCTTATTTTGTGTCTAGTAGTTAATACATATTCACAGTATACCACTCGCCTTCTTTTGAAATAGCACCATAAAGAACTCTAAGAGGGCTGCATATATCTTTCCTTTAATAGTTCACTCAATTGTTTATATGACTCTTTTAATTCCAATGTAGGAATGAGAATGAGTTAGAGAAAGCAAAGTAGCCCCTTGCCCTACCGAACCTAACCCTCTAATATGTAACCTAAGCCTTGATCAAAACTTGGTCAAGATGGAGTCGTATAGCTTGAACGTGACCTAAACGTTTCCCAAAATAATGTTGTTTTGGTATTAAGTTTCTTAAATTTACAAACCAAAATGGCGTTGTTTTGGAAAGTTAAACCAAAATGATGTTGTTTTCTATAAGGGGTTCAGGCCTAAAGCTTAATAAACCTAGGCCTAACTCATTAACTTTAAGTCGATCCAAGCTAAAACTTATGTTTTTAATCCTATTCTAGTAGGGACATCCAACATAGAGTATAGATAAGGGAAAGGAACTCAATTCCAACTTAATTTAGTGATCAATTTCCTAGGCAATTATATTTTTACCATATCTTTATATATTTTCACAAAGGGATCAATCTTATTAGTCATCACCGTAGCCACATTCTCCTTCACTTTGACTATGGCAATAAGGTTAGTAATTTTTCCTTATTTTGATCCCTTTCCCAAAACTATTAACAAAATGATAAGAGACTTGGGCTTGATACTATTTCCTTTTATAAAAAGATTACATGTATAACAAAACAAGGGACTTATTCCTTGGTAAACATGATTTTGCTCGTATGAGGATACATCACTGCCATATGTTGTCAAAGGATATTAATGCCAAGAATAACATTGAAATCACCTAGTAGAATGACCATCTTATTAATCTCACCAATCTAACTCTTAACATTCATTGGCACATTATGAGTCAAATTAGTAACATCTCTAACTTTCATATTCACCATTTTTTAATAGAATTGTAATCTAGCTTTCCATTAGTCTGAACTTTGTCACTAGCTTGTCTATAATGAAGGTGTGCTTAACACCAGTGTCAACTATTATTACAACATCGACATTATTTATCTAAACTATCATATGTAACATAGAGGCATAAACATCACTTACCTCATCTTAAAGAGGGTTGAGCAATTGGAGAGGATTCACTGGTGTTGCTACCTCGCTTTTTTCTTTATCTCAACCAATAGTGCATTTAGTTTCTTCCGCTTGAGAAATTCAAGAGAAAAGTGAGGTCTATAATAAATGAAACATCCTTGATTCTTATTTCTTTTACCTATTAGATGGAGCCTTATGTTTATTCACTTTGCCTTTTGTCATTTTGCCATTTTTCCTTACCTATTTGTGAACTGAACAAGGCTATTTTTAAATCCTTATTAGGATACAAATCTACAAAACAATCAGTCGCTACATTCGTATTGGGCAAATCTTGGAAACCTTATTGTCACTATTCAATATATTCTTAAATTTATAATCCATACAAAAAATTGAACAACTTATCTTCTTCATCCATGTTATAGATATCCAACATCAATATGTTAAATTCCTTCATATAATTATGAACAATCCCCTTTTATTTCAATTTTTGCAAGGATTCAGAAGAAATCTATAATGTCTAATAGAGAAGGAATTACTCCTTTAACCAATAAACAAAAACTTTAGATGTATTGATTCATCAGCAAACGATATTTCAATTATCATTAATTTGGGCCATCCACCACAATTTTACATCTTCCATAAAGCATGACCTTATGAATTTTAGGGGCCTTATAGCCTCAAAGTACTACATGTACCAAAGAAAGTTATCTAATGCTTTTGCATCAACGAGCTCCATCGAAATGCTTAGGATCTAAGACTTTAAATCAAAATTAGTTTATGTCAATTTATTGAACAAAGTTGTCTTACAATTGTTTAATGGAACTAAATTGAAAGTAGTATTCTAAAATTACATAAGTTTACAATATGAATCTAAGTCAATGTGTAAGTGCAACTTGGAGTGAAAGGAATTAAAGTAATTTTAAATTCATCTATTTTGAAAAAGTTTGGAATATAAAAGATTAAATAATTTGGTCTTTATTCGATATAACTTGAAATTTTGAGAGAGGTATGTTATTATCACTAATAAGTTGAACATAATTTCTTAATAATTTAATTTTATTTATTTACTATGACTCTTAATAGAATAAGTAATTCTATAAATCCAATTTGTCTTAATTATATCAATCTTTTAAAGGAGTTTATAAGGAACCAAGTTTCATATATGAGACTGAATTGGAAGCTAATCATAGCTGGAAAAATATTGGCATATTATTTGGTGTAATGAGTTTAAGTAATGGTGATAATGAAACTCCTTTTAATGATGAAAATTTTATACCAAATAAGAAATGCAACTAATATAATTTGAGCGAATATGTTATTAGATGAAGTTTCATCTTTTTCATTTTTCCTTTTTTCATTTTAATTTCATTTATATTTGATGTTTATATTAAATTATATATATGTAATCTAGACACAAAAATTTAACTCTAAGTGTTTTTTTTAATGTTTCACTTTATTTTATTGTGTTTCTCGGTATGAACTATTATTATAATGCTCATGGAGCTATATTATTCTTAATATATAATGTTTTAATGTAATATTCTTTACTATATGATATAAATTGCAATATTTTTAAGTACTTTATATTATTCTTATTTTTATTTTTGTATTGGAATTAAGTTATCTTTTTCTAATATTAATTATGATTATTATTTATATAAGAAATATGTGAAAAACAATACTAATAGAAATAAAGAAATAATCATTATATCAAATTTATATTATTATATTTTTGAGATAGAGTTGAAGTAAAATTAAAAATTATTTAGCACAATCTATTGACAAACTATTTTATAACTTTAAAAAATTATTCAAAATGATACTTAATATTAACCCATATTAGTACAGTATTATATTATAACCAAATTTAGAATTGGATTCGATACGGTATTCATAATATTGCTTAATTGTGAGATTTAAGAAATTGCAAAAATTAAATATAAGATATTTAATTTTATTAAAATTAAATTAGAATTAGAATTAAAGTTAAAGTTAAACTTTAATTATAATTAACAAAATTTAATTTATTATAAAGAAACCCTACTGTCATTTTCTATAAATAAGAAAAAGTTATCAAAGAGCTAAGGCTCTTGTCTTTTTCTCTCAAAATATTTAAATTCTTTTTCTCTATTTTGTGAATATCATTAAAAGTAAAGACATGAAAATTTTATAGTTACATTTTGAGAATAAAAGTTATGTATGATTTCGAATTTGGTATGTTTTAGCCTTCATTTATAATTTTTTAATTAAAGAGATCTCATAAAAATTATAAAACTTATTTTTTAGTGTGTCTATGATTCAATTAAGATTGACTTTTCAACCTATGGAAGAATAAGGTAAATAAGTTCGTCCAAAGAGACAAGCGGGTCTCACACGTGTTCCGAGAAAACAAAATGCCAAAGCTGAATTCTGGACTCAATTCCATGGACCCCGGTTACGCATCATCCAAACAAAACCATTGACCCAAAAATAGATACCCGAAACACATAAATATACAAATGACCTCACTTGGTCAAGTGGGCTTGTTCCCATGTAAACAAAGAGCAGCTGCATCTCTCAAATGATGTCCAGAAACACAAGTGGGCTTCTTGTCATGTACAATGACTAAATTTAAGATGCTAAGGAAGCAGAAACATGAAAGACGAGAAGATAGGAAAATTATTAACATTAAGATACAAATATAACATATTATAAAATTGCACGGATCAAGCAAGTTCAAATTGATGAAACAAGAAACTCGTCAGTTGAAATTATAACCATATAATTTGTTAGGTCATCATATGATTTTATATATATATATATATAAGTAAGAGCTATTGTATGCATTCAACTTTTATAAGTCTCGACATTCCCTAGTAGTCCTAATAGGATTTGTGTAGTAATTTATTTTGATCCTTAATAAACACATTTTTAATAAAGTTGAGATCGTAGATTTTATACATGTTTAATAGTATTAACACTAGAAGAAACATAATTATATTAATAATGAAAATCGTATTAAAGTATTATCATATGTGATAAAATTTAAATAATAAAAATGAATATGATAATTGAAACTCTATTTGTATGAGAATTGAAACTCTATTTGTTCATTTTAATAAAATTCAAACTATAAAAACCAAAAAAAACAACAATACTATGAGGCCTTGTATATTTAACTATTCTCAGAAACGCAGATATTAAACATTTTCAAAAACGTTGCAACCTAACCTACAATATTTCCTTTCTTATGTTATAGATCGTCAAACGTATCTTATCATAACTAAAGCTTACATGTCTTATAGATTGGCCATGTGATACATAGAAGAAGTTTAAGCTAGTCAGCCCCGAAGTGGTTGGTTAAGCTGTTGGAAGAGACTTCCTAAACATCCTCGGGCTGTAAATTTAGGGGTCTTAAGTTTTAATAAGTTGAGTGATTCAATTTAAATACTTGAATCATCAAATAATTTATTTAAAATAAAAATTTATGAATTATTAAATATTTCTATTAACATAAAACAAAAAAGATAATGATTTCACGTTTCTTATTATAAAACTAAATAATAATAAAGAAACATTTAAAGAAAACTAAAAAGAGGAGATGTGAAGAGGATAGGATGTTTATCGTGGTTGACAGTCTTTGACATAACATTAGGTGGTACTTGTATTGTAATTGTAAGAACTAATGACCTAGAATACGCCAGAACAAATAAGAGGATTAGGAGTTAAACGGTGTGCTGCTGAATACGTAAATTTTAGAATCATGCTGATGTAAGTGGATATCGTGATAAAGAATTTCTAGCCTTAGATTATGCGTAACCTGGTGATTGGTGTTCAAAATATTTTATCACTCAAGTTATAGAAATGTTGGCATTGTCATATTTAAAGTCAAGTCAACAATTGCCCAATTCCCAGTTTTTGAAGTTAGAAACAAAATGTTAGTTTCAACCTGACAGTTAAGTATTTGATCTGGGATTATAAGATGTAATGATGAAGCTTTAGACTGATAATCCAATAAAGCAATTATCAACTTGTTCAATTTTCAAACAATGAATAGTTGAAGGACACGACTGAAGCCATTTAATTCTCCAGGTTGAAATTACTCTACCTGTTTGGTACACTCCCATTTAGAAACTTCAGCTCTTGTTCTCAACCATTTTTAGACAGCCATCCATTTGGAAGCCAGGAAACGGAGACTCGAGTCAAGTCAACTGGGCAGACACAAACTTCACTTTCATCTGGTCTAAATTCTACTAACTTGACAAAATCTCTCTCTTCTGCTTTCTAGATGATGGGCTCATGTAATGAAACTAACCTCACTAATTGGTAAACTTCAAGCTCAAACTGATCTACCCACGCGATGCAATATGATCTCAGCATTACCTCCACATTCCACACAGGTACTCAAGTCTTTGCCATGGTATGTCTTACACGTAGTAAGTGGTGTAGCTTGTAAGTTCCCATACAAAAAAGAAAATCTTAGAAAAGAGATACACAATTATAAGAAAGCGTAATCTCTTTGTGAGCCAATTTGGAGCTACAGAACATGAGTAATTCTTTCCTGAATTGAAATTTTATTCCACTAAAATAAAAATTGAAATCATGACTTCTTAATCTTGACAAGTTTGTATCAAATATTAGGCTATTCTTTCAATCTCTCTTGAGAAGGTGTTCAGTTGTGACCCTCAACATATTTGAAAAGGTGTAACCCTAGAAGATATCAACAGTAATGTGAAGGTAATATTTGCAAAAGTTGTAGTTTCAGACCTGCAAGTGTCACTTGGGACATAATTTTCTTTTTTTATTATTATTTTAAATATGCAACAGTTTTGAAAATTTTCAATGGTCTCATTTTATATCTGATAATAAAAGTTCTAACAATTGTAAATAAGAAAAGGTTAACTTAAATTGTATGGTAAATTCCTATCTCTCTAGTGTCTATTCAAGTTTGAGCCTTCAAACTAATTATGAAAGCGCGCAATCAGGAATTGTGCAATTAATGAGATGATAAAGAATTAGTGAAGTCATTCAAGTGGTTCTTATGCCAATATCCTGGTAACGATCCATTCATTGTCTTTTGCATTATTCTCCCAATAACCAAATCACTAACATAACTGGTCTAGGTTTGCACGTAGAAGTTGGTTCATATTGGTCTTCGGTTCTTGGACCATTTCTGAAACCGATTCCAAGGAGAGTGGTCTATTAGATGACTGACAATAAGTCCATCAAATAGTGGACACGCGCTCATAGAAAATTCACAATATGGTTTTCAAAACTGACCTAACTGGAATCAAAATAATGGAAAATTGACCAGCAGAACAATACCCTACAAAATGGTTAACTTCTAAGTATTTTAGTGCGGATACTGCACTGGACTTGGCTAGCAATTGAAGTCTATTTCAATATTTGTTTGTGATCTAACATAGACTCGAGCAATGACTTTAACATCAAACCAATGACAAAGCAATTAAACCAAGTCAATCAACCTTTCAGTTCAGGTCCAGGCACACACGTCCTATCATCTCTTATCCCTCTTCAGGACTATGCGCTTGTTTTATGTTTTGTCAAGTTAAAAACTTGCAGCCCTCTCCTTCTGAAATCGGAACTGTGACGTCTCACCAGTCACCACCACCAATAACGACCAGTCAATTTTTTAAAAGAAAAAGGACGTCAACAAAACTAACAATCATATCTGGGAAGAATTGACGAGAGAAAATTTACGTTATAAGTCAGCTTCTTATATTCTACAATTTCGGCATATAATTTTTAAATTGAAACTTTACCTTCGTATATAATTTGACAAAGTCAAGTTTTTAATTCTTGATGATTTATTTATTTTTCCAATTATCAAACAATTTGCAGCAAGAAAGACATGTTGGGAAATATGCTCTAATATAATTTTGATGTGATCAAGTATAGAAGAATGCACAGATATTGACGAATAAAGTGGTGTCAGCATGGGCTTACAAACATAAATTTTGGTGAAAGTTTACATTTTCTGAAGAAAAATAGTACGTGTACGTCATCAACGAAGAAAACAAAACGCGTATCTTCTTCGCGGTAGGAATTAAAAGTACTAAAATTTACGGCAGTGTCCTCCCACTTGGAATAATTTTCTTCCTGCGCATGAAAATTGCAGCACCAAAAGTTCGTTTCTCTTTCTCGAAAATACAAAAAAAATAAAAAACAATGTCATTGTACGTACTTATGAGATTATCTGAAGTGGCGTCTTAAGATAAAAACTACTAGTGACTTCCTAGGCCCAAAAAGGTTAATTATGATAATCCTTTAAGTTGTTTAGTTCATACTTTATAGAGGCTTAACTATCTTCAAATGAGAAGGTCATTTCATCCAATTTAAAGGATCTTCACGAGAGGGTGGTTTTGCAAATTGATCATGGAAAGTTAATGTGAAGACAAAGTCACTATACCAAAAAGGCGCAATCTAAAGTCTAAGAAGAGATATTTGTTATATAGTTTTTACTTGGAATATGATTAGTTCAATCTTTTATCCCCAAAGTGGAGCCCTAAGTAACATGAAAAGGTGTGATCTACATTTACATGTGAGGACAGATTCTTTGTGGGTAGTAACTGGATTTCTAATCGTATTTGTTTTTTGGACCATATCTGTGTCTTAAAAAACGAAATTTAATCATAATTAAAATCAAGTTTTTTTTTCTTTTAAGCATGGTTTCTTGTTTCTTTTGAATTTTTCTCAATTCACATTCATGTTGCAATGCTCTATTAGGGTTGTTTATAAAAGTTATAATACCTTATCAAATAATTAATTGTTAGAAAAAAAAGTAATTAAGAGTAAAGTTAAACCAATTGAAATAACATTTACAGGATTTGTAACCTTTTTATTAGAGTCCACACCCTGGATTCAAAATATATATATAATCACATGTTGTTTAATCATTTTTCTCAACCCTTTAAAATAATTCCAAATTTATTTGAAAATATTAATGTGATATGCAAATCTATACTTAACTTTTAAGAATAATTATAATTGTTTTAGAAAAGGATTTTATCATTATCAAGAGTTTGACATGAAAGAGATTAATCCAAATTCGTATATTGTCTTCTCATTAGTTCCTCCATTTTAAATCTCGTGTATTCAATATAAATTTTATATTAAATCTTCTCTTGCTCGATCACTTGACATATATATTCAATTACGTATTATTCAAATAAAATCTTGGTAACATATAACATTGTTTCCTCATAAAACCTTAAAACCAAGAATATGGACAAATAAATTTTTTGAATAAGTTTACAACGTTCACCCCAAAATCTAACGTAACACCTAAAGTATTATTAATTTAATTAGCACACAAAAAGTGCAAGAAATGAATTAGTTGTTTATTTAAATGAAAATTTTACGCCCTATGAATTAAAATCAATGTTTAATTCATTGCATTAAAATGGCTTTGCAATATATATAAGTCTAAATATCAGGATATTATTTAACCTTTCTTCTAATTGATATACAATGAAATAGAAATCATATGCAGCATCTAAGGATTCAATAAATTATAACCTACCGTGTACCATCTTGTAGTTAAAACAGCCTTATAGAAAGTAATATAACTTATCCTAACACATTTTTGTTCTCCCATTAAGAAATGAAGGTAGAGGGAAATTTTATTTGACGACAACATTGTGTGAAGCAATATTATTTCCAATAATATGCTATTCGTTTATCGTTCGGAGTTTACTTAACCAAGTTCTCTAAAAACCCGGTATTGCGTACGCCCCACTTTCAAAAAAGCGATGAAAAGTGATAGAGAGTAATTTCAAAAGCTTTTCTTGCTAATTTTACCCGATATTTTACTCCCTAATTTTCTCTTTTTCTTTGTTACATATTTTGGTGCACTTGGAATTTGGTATGTATGATATCGAAAATGAATGCTTTCATTGTGTTAATTAGATTATGGTAACAGTTTCTTAAATTATATTTTGTCAATACAGAGATCCAAGTAATTTTATGTTATATGGATTTAAAAGCTTAAAAAGTAGGGGGAAAAAAACTTTTGGATGGAGAGAATCATTGATAAAACGACAAAAGATAAGGTTAAAACTGACAAGAAAAGTGAGATCCTTGCTCTGTATGGGCGGTACTGTTCCCTGAAAATCCGCTCGCAAAATCTAGCTTGTCGGCAAGATCTGAAGATTGTAGCTCAGCTTCTGAAATGGTTGACACAATTTTGGCGGTGGGGTAATCTTTTGCCATGTTCTCTCTTCCCTCCTAGTACTTGGCCAGTCTATGGAGCTCTAGGTTCATAATCATGTGTTTGTATTCACATTTCACAGTGTAGGAGCAAGCAGTTCAAGCTTAGTAGATTAAACACCATGACCCTCGGGTGTAGGAGTAACCCAAACGGATAAGCAAATGGGAATGCTTTTATTATTATTTTTTCATTATTTCCAAGGGTGCTTAATAAATAAATGCAAGAAAAAGCTCACCAATTGCCTTTGCGATTAATGTCATTTTGTTTAACATTTTAAATTACTAATTAATTTTACTTTTGAATTGAATTTCACCTGCTCGATGCAAAGAGGTAAATTTAGAGGCTATTGAATGTATAAATCAAAAGAAAATATATATTACTGACTAGTATCAGCACGTACGTCGCCTTTTCCTATGTACATTTACTTTAAACATTACTTTTTCACAGAAAGTTTGAGGAACTACTCTCATATATGGGCTTAGTTGGAACCCCTGCAGCATCGTTAAAGACATTTTTAGTTTAAATTCACTAGTGGTGAGACGGAGCTGGGGTCTAGTGAAGAGTTATGCAAACTAAAAGTGCCTAAATAGGTGATCCCTTCCAACTAAATTTTTTTTGACGATATTACTTAATATAATAAAATTCAAATTGCAGTAGACTATAGAACATCACAAAATGACAATTGCAGAAAATGGACGAAGTAATCATAAGGGCAGGGAGAATACATTTACCAAATATATTATAAAATTCCAATACATTAACATTTGCTATGAACAATTCGTAGAAGTTATAAGTACTGTGGTTTAATATCAATTATAATATGATCTTCAAAATATTAACATAAAAACAAGGAAAATAAGGAATGATGAACGAAGACTTGATTGGCGAGGAGCGAGCTAAGGACAAAAATAAACCAGTCTTGTGCATGATAATGTGAGAATCGGTGTAGCAATTTGTTAGCGTTTTTGGTCATTATATATCTAAAGGTAATAGGATATTTTTACTGCTTTAGTTCAATGCTAAAGTGTATGAAATACTACATCTCTTAGGCTATAAAAACATTATAATTGGTTTATATTTTTAAGATTAAACTAAAGACGTATTTAGTATTTTAACAATGCGTAAGAAATCTTAATAAATAATTTTAATTTAGGATAACTGAGATGGCAATTTTTGATTCAATTAATGAACATGGCACACATAGTGTCCATTGCCACATCTAATATGGTTCAAATGTGATAGCTGGACCTTAACTGAATCTATCAATATGCCCCTTCCTATTTATATGAAGAAGATTCATGCCCGAGCATTTTGATATTGGGGAGTAAATGTATACTAATAGCACATTTTTTTTAAATCATGGTATTTCCTAATCAGTTTAGAGAAAGGACATCGTCTTTTAAACAATGTTTTAAAAACCGGACCGGATATCGAACCGGTCGAAGGAAAGATTTAAGGTTTAGAGGTTCAACCGGTAGTAAACCGCTATAAAACCGATATATAATAAATAAGAAGTAAAACTTATAAG
>JANSVA010000008.1:8557742-8585616 GCA_025504915.1 Erythroxylum reticulatum | reverse complement strand
ATGTGAAAGTTTTGATGAAAGAAAAGAAGGGGATTTTGCAAAGTTTAAAAAATTAGACCAAACCGAACCGGACCGGATTGGACCGTTCGGTCCGACCAAAAAAGGTTTAACCGGCCGGTTTTATGCAGAGAGGTTATTTGGTAAAACCGAACCGGACTACTGACCGGTTCAAACCTTTTCGGTCAGACCGAAAGGTCCGGTCCGATTTTTAAAACCTTGCTTTTAAATTATAATTGGAACACAAATTATAACAATAAGTACTATTTAAAGGACATGCTATCTGCGTCCGCCCCCCTTATTTATCTTTTTTTTTCCTAATTTTTTAAAAGGAGCAATTTGCACAAGAACTTCCTAATTCCTATGGTGTCGTGCTCCCAGGCAGAAAAGGTCCTTCCCATGGTACTAAAAATTGGAAATTTAAGCAATCAAGTTTTAAGTATATATATATAGGAATTTTGGAGAGTCTGTCACACAATTTTCCCCAAATTTATTTGAAATGCTGATAACTTTTGGAAATTCGGACATGCAAATCATTACTTGCACGAAATGCAATATATATGTGTGTGTGACCAAAATTTAAATTAAGGGGTTGGTGTTAACTAAAGGATTATGGAATTTTCTTCTGAACTTGGTGGAAGTTCTATTCTAATGGGATGGTAAGAATTTATGTTCAAGTTGCTTTTAATTAAATATATAAGTGAGTATGCATGATATCTGAGTTGACTGTAAAGCAGAAGAATATTAGCAACAACTCCTACCGTATTTCAAGGAGAAGAGAATTTATTTATTTATCATTTAGCGCAGCTCATATTGAAATGTAACCTGAAAACATCATCACTTGAAACAAATATTCTCTGCAATAAAAAAATTCGCACGAAGAATTGAACTCAACTAGTTTAACAACGTCACCCATTTAATAACACTCCTTTCATTTCCACATAGACTATTATAATACGGACAATTATAAGAACAGATTCATTAAAAATGTTTACTTGGTTATTACAGTGTTACCTTAAGTCAAAGTGATGAAATAAATTATACATAAAGAATTGCTAGAAAAAAATCGTTAGCATGAATTTCATATTGAACCTTTCAAATTTGCTTACTTAAGTGCTATTGTTTCTTATAATTAGGTCTTAAATTTTTGGAGACAACCTTTCTGCTCGTTAAGAATAAAGTTGTGTACTACTTGATTTTACCAGACCTCCACGCTTCAGTGAAATATTTTTTAGATAGTTGTTGTTAATTAAGTCTTAAATTATTGTATTACAATAAAGATTAGTTCAAATGTTAATTATACTAATGTGATGTGGAACCTAAACAATGTTTTAATATTTGTGTTATTTCATGAGTCAAATGGGGCGAATTATTTTTACCCATGTTTTTTTGAAGTTGTAATAAATTTGAAGTTTGGAAAAATCGTTTGATGTTTGTGAAATAATTTGTGTTTGATGCTTAGTTTGGATAGAATTAAGACAAACTAATTGTGATGCAGTGAAGCTTGATATTCTAATTTGTAGTCAAAACTAACAAATATTCAATATTTTACGCATAATTTGTATAGAAAAATTGGGTAGATAGAATTAATTTAATAATTTATAAAAAGTTAAGAGAAATATTTACATTTCAAATGAAGACATCCCTAGTTTATATTAATTTTAAATACTAGAATTTGGTCAAAGAATCTTGTAGGTTCATTTTATTATCATTAATAAATACTACTTATTTTTTAATCATAAATTTTGAATGAAATATTAGGTCGAAGTTATTAAAAAAGATATAAAAAAGTTAAGAGAATTTTCTAAATCTTTTAAAAAGCTACTTGGAACTAATATAGCTAGCTAAAACCCTACCACTTCTTGAATATGTCCACCATTTTTTGTTCTATAAATCTTTTTGTAAATTCATTCGTTATCTTTTACAAAAATAAAATAGAGTAATGAGAGAAAATATGAGAGGACAGTGTGCATAAGAATTAGACAAGTGATTTCAAGTACAAAGAAGGAGGCTTTAAGTGAGGTACTAATGAATTTAAAACATACTTAGGTGAAAGACTACAAAATTATACAACATAAATGAATCCACAAATATGTTTGGCTTTATAACATATACAATAGTATGTATTAATTAGGATTTTCTGAGCTAGTTATTTGTTGATCATGTATATCTTGGATATTTAAGTGTGTATATATTAACTATTTCAATGATCTATTTTCTTAATTTTAAAAACTTAAGAAATTCATATTTAAAGGCAATGGAAATTTGATTTTTTTAATTAAATTGATAGAATTAGAGTTTTTTTTGCTCGTATTTAATGTATGTGAATTAAGTTATTTGTGACATATATTTATTCCAATAGGTTTGAAGTATTTCTTAGTTTTTTGTGATTACATTCGTAGTGTTGGTGTGCCTTGTGAGTGTAGTTGATGTATGTAGTGAAGGCTATGTTGGTGATGTGTTGTATTGTGATAAGCATGATGGGATGGTTTGTGAAAACTTATGTTTAGCGCTGTAATAAGAAAGATACTAATCGATTGGTTGAGATTAATATTTAACACCAAAATGAGACATGTATCATTAAGTTGGTCAGGAACAATATCTAAATATATATAAAGCTATTTGATTAGTCAAGCTCAATATTTGATCCTAGAATGAAGCAAGTGTTTATTTATTTTTTTCCTATTTGGTATATACTTTTTTTATGTGTTATTTTAAATGAAGATTAGAGACACTTAGATAAACTTTATAATGTCTAATTTCGTAGAGTTAAATATACGGGAGTTATTAGATAGAATTATTTAATTACAAGATTTATTATTACTTAAATTAAGTGACTGAGCTTTGTTATTAGGTGATGACCCAATATAATCTCAACAAAATTAATTTAGGCTTGATATGTGGCATATGTTAATTCAATTATAATATTTTAAATTATAAGCGTGTAAGAGAAATTTATAAATCATGTCTAAAACTTCAAAAAGTTTTATAACTAAATTAGCTATGGTCTTTTCAATATTTATGATCCATAGAAATGTGTATTTGTTAAAAGTCAATCATTATATTTTTCAAAATATTTTATTTTAGAGCCATAATAAGTGATGTTAATTATAGTAAATTCATTTTTACATTAATTTTCTTTACATTTTATATGAAACAAAAAAATTTAACGTTCTTTTCTTTTAAAAACATAATCTTTAATTTTAGTTGTATATAAAGAAAAATTATTTTACAAGGAAAATCTAAAATAACTTGTTTGAATAATTGTATATAAAATCTATAATTAAATAAGGATTATAAGACTTATTCAGTTTATACTATGATATCGACTGAACAAAAGTCCACTCATTTTGGATTTAATAATTGATGTTAATTCTATTATTTTAACTTTTGTCTCTAATAATCAAAGTTTAGTTGCTTATTGGATTAAGTAATGATTTCCTTGTAGCTTTTCTCAATAAAATTAATAGAATTTTCTATTAATTGTATTTAAGGGCCTATTTTAAATAATATTTTGTTGGAAAAAATTACGAACTAAATCTCACAGGTAAAATAAGTAAGAAAATAACACGCATAAATTTAATGTGGTTCACTCTAATTTGGGTTACGTCTACAGACCAAACTCCAAATAAAACTTCCACGAATGAAAATAGCAAATACAGAGAGTGAAAAATGATACAACAAAATAGTAGCACTCACACATAAGGTGTTTCTCAAATTTACTATCCGTAGGATAATATATAACACCTTACTCCCTAGGAGGAAAAACGGATGTCACACAAAACAAAGCTAAAACATACCAAAATATTCCAGAAATTCCTAGATAATAAGGTAACACTTTATATTTCATAAGTTGTGGAATTATAAATAGAACAAAATATACACATTGTATTTATCAAATACATGCCTTAAATACAAAACCATCATGTATTGTAGCTATTATAAACCATTTATACAAAATACAAATATGTCTCATAATATTGGATACAACTCAAAAACAAACTTAAGCATAACATCTTTCAAAATATAACATGTCCTTCTTTGGCCACTCTGGCTATCCCAGCCTTAATCCTTTCTATCGAGACCTACACAGAGAAAAAACTACCATGCTAAACATATAACTTAGTGGGGAATAAATAAACAAGATACAAGATGACGACTGCTTTCAACAATCATCTAGTATTTACATGTGCTAAATCATGTCAGATCACAAGCAATCTTTGATTATCCACATTATAGAATAATTTAATTTTATCATAACAGAACAAAACATAATTGTATCAGAACAGAACATTATTATATCATAAAAGAACATAATTGTATCAGAACATTATATAATGCGTCATAATAGAACAAATATAAAAAAATATACAAAATTGCCTGCTAATCCTTTTTTCAGAAGTGGGTAACGGGAATAGAACAGAAGATACCTGTGATTGACATCAACAAAAACAGAAGAGACTTAGGTCTCTGAAACAGAAGATACCGTAGTGTCTAAGAATAGAAGACACCGTAGTGTCTAAATACAGAAGCAGCTACAAACCCTTCTAGACATGCCTATTTACTCATAACTAGGGCTTGGCAAGTTTAAAACAAAACATATCACATTTTAGAATCACATAACAGAGAAATAATGCATAGCGTATAAGATCATTTCCTTATGCTCAAATTGAATACATTTATTCATATCAGAACAAATTCAGTATGCCTTATGAATTTAAGCATTTGCATCAATAAATCAATGATAGCATTAAGTAATTACACATTATATATTTTCACACAAATTCCCAATTGTCAAACATTCATATCTAATTTACATTTTTATATCCTTTGGATCACATTTGTGTTTATAAGAACACCTTCATCCTTTGAACAACTTACAAATTCCAAAATTAGATGCATTGGTATCAAACAATCCATTCCTTAAGTTATCACCTCAATTGACAATCCAAAACTTATTCAACCTTTAACCAATTAATCCAACATCAAACTAGGTTCATTTCAAGCTCCAATCAAGTCCAAATACACCTAAGTAAAGTAACTTATCCTCAGTTGGTTCAAATATCACACAAAACCAAACTTTTCTCACTTCAAGGCATTGCCCGCGATCATGGGAAGGAGCTTATATAGCTTCCACGATCGTGGGATAGGTAATATGAAGGTGCATTGTCCAATTTCCATCAAATTTATAGATTCTTACATCTTTATACCAAATTCAGAGCACCTTCATCATAATCTATTAATTACACCTCAATTATACCTTAATTATACTTCAATTCCTGATCAATTTCATCTTTAATTTCTTTTCGCATCTCACAAAACATTGTCTTTCATGCATCAAAAACCAAAACAAAATCTATCGAACAAGCATCATTTTCTAGAACTCATTATATCATCAAGACAATACATATTCTACCCCAAATCAATCACCATAGAATTTGTATTACTACATGCTCTCAAGTTTAGAATTTCACTTACATGTTTAACTCAAATTCCTACTTCAAAATGAACAAGCCAATCTAGGCTTCCAAGCAAACAAACACAATTCTAAGATCAAGGTAAAATTGTGATGATCTTAGCACTAAGAAGACAGCAGCATAGAAGATAACAAGATCTAACTTCCTTGATGCAGTATTTTGATGTGATAATTCAAAAAAAAAAACTCAAACAAAACACATGTTTGTAAGATAAGAATAGGTTTTCGGTGGTGAGAGATGATGAAGAAGAGAAAACACAGCAGAAACTTGTTCTGCACAAGCTTAATTCAATTAAGTGCAAGATGTCTCTTCCTTCCATTGACATTTGTCACTAAGCATGAATCTCATTTGTCTACTCTATAAGCTGCCAAATGTAACCATTAGGCTAAGCCATTTGTCACTTACTCATTGTTGTCATTTGTTAATTAATTAGCTATGAAATTTGTCACTTAATTCTCCATGTTACATGTCACTAATTCATAGGCTTAGTCATCCTAATTTTCTATGTGTCAACTTTTCTTATCACTTGACATCTTTCTTAGTCTAAATGTGCATTTTAATCCATCAATTTTTCCCAATTGTAACAAATAAATTCCAAGTTACTAATTATAATACATCAAACTAAAATTCAAGACATAAGCAACACAATCAAATCATAATCATTAACTCCTATCATATATACTTCCATTGACATGAAACATTCCTACTAGGTTGTAATTTAGGGCCTTACATAATATCCTCACTATTTTATCACTAACTTTTTTAGGAAAACATTTATTAAAAAATATCCCAAAAATCACTCTATCACACAAAATGGCTCTTTAAAATTCACTCTCAAACTCATCACTCATCTCATACACGTTCGATGTGCATTTGTATCTTAAGAGAGGAGAAATGAAGGGTCTTTTATAGACCCTCCACCATACGATAACTTGCACAACAAGCTGTTATGTAGCAACTGACAGCTAGCATACAAGCTGTTAAATGCAAGTTGTTTGTCAACTTATTCTTTTTGTAAAGATAAATCTAGAATGGCGGTACCATGTATGTCGGTATCGCCTTACAATTCTCCTCATACTAATTATATGATATTTACTATCATTCCTGTAGATAATCGACAGAAGTCAAACTTTCTCTTGGGTAGAACTTTTTTCATCATATCTGATCCATTCTTATTCATATGAATGTTTTCAAATTGTAATAGTGTCTTCTCTAACACCACTCTACTCTAATGATATCTCACTTCAATATGCTTTGATCTTAAATGGAATGAGAAAATTTTCCTAAGGTGAATAACACTCTAATTGTTGCAAAATAATTGATATCTATATTGCTGAAAACCAAGTTCTTCTAAGAACTTCTTCATTCACAGAAGCTCCTTGCATTCTTCAGTTGCAACGATAAATTTCACTTCAATAATGGATAGAGCAACACATTTTTTACAATTTTGATTGTCATGATATAGCTCTCCCTGCAAAGATAATAAGGTAACTTGAAATAGACTTTCTCGAGTCAACATCGCTAGCCATGTCTACATTTGTGCAACCAACTAACACAAGCTTGGTAGTTCCAAAACATAAGCATACTTTGGAAGTATCACATAGATATATAAGAATCCACTTTATAGAATCCCAATGTTCCTTACCAGGATTTGAAAGGAACCTACTCACTACTCCAACTACGTGCGCAATATCTAGTCTCGTACATACTAAGTGTACATCAAATTTCCAACTATAGAAGTAGGAGACTTTCAACATCTCCTCCTTCTCTTTATCTATCGAAGGGCATTGCTTAATACTCAACCTAAAGTGATTAACAAGAGGACAACTAACAGCTTTAGCTTTATCTATATTGAACCTTTGAAGTACTTTCTCAATGTACTTCTCTTGTGATAACCATAATTTCTTGGCACCCCTGTCTTTGATAATCGTCATGCCAAGAATTTGTTTGGCTTGCCCCAAGTCTTTCATGGCAAAAGACTTGCTTAACTGCTTCTTCAAACTATTAATCATGTTGATATTCTAGCCAACAATCAACATATCATCAACATAAAGTAAAAGGATAATTAAATCATCACCAGAAAATTTCTTTATAAAAACATAATGATCTGAAGTAGTTTTCTTATAACTTTACTCCCCTATAACTGTTTCAAACTTCTTATACCACTGTCTTGGTGCCTGTTTTAAACCGTAAAAGCTTTTCATCAATCTACACACATAGTCCTCTTTTCCTTGAAACCCTATGGCTGCTCTCTAGATATATCTCTTCTTCCAAATCTCCATGAACAAAAGTTATCTTGACATCCAATTGCTCATTTTCTAAGTCTAGAATTACTTCTAAATCGAGAACTGTACGGATGGATTTCATTTTTCATGACTAGTGAAATATCTCGTCAAAATCAATACCTTTTCTTTGGTTGAATCCTTTAACATCCAATCTAGCTTTGAATCATGAATGAGGATTGTGTTCATCATGCTTAATCTTTAACATCCATTTATTTTTCAAAGCTTTCTTGCCTTTTGGCAACTTCACTAGCTCAAAAGTTTTATTTTCATGCAAGGACTCCATCTCATCTTGTACAGCTTCAAACCATTTCATCTTATATTCATCTATCATAGCCTCTTGAAAATTCTCAGGTTCTCCCCATCAATAAGTAACACATACTGATCACTAGAGTATCTAGTAGTGGGTTGTCTTACTCATATAGATCTCCTTAGTGGGACCTGAGCAATCTCTGGAGTTAGTGGTTGATTTTGGACATCATCTTCATCTGATTGATTTTGAATGGGAGCATCATCATTAGCTAGGTTCGGCTGGGGATTTTCAATTTCATCCCCAAATTGTCTTGGCACTATTTTTGGAGGAATTAACTCTAAGTCCACAAGGTCACCATTAGTTCTTGAAACTTCCATTTTCAATTTGACAAGATCTTCAATGGTTTGATCTTCGACAAATATAACATCATAACTTTTGATCAACTTCTTCTTGATTGGATTATAAAATCGATAACTGAATTGATATTCTCCATAACCAATAAATATACAATGACGAGTCCTAATGTCAAACTTGGATCTATCATCTTTAGGGATGTGGATATAAGCTTTGTAACTAAATACATTTAAACGATCATAGGAAATATCTTTTCTTGACCATATTTTCCCCGAACCATCAGACTATAAAGGGATACATGGTGAGTAATTTAATACATGAACTATTGTGAATAGAGCTTCATCCCAAAATGTCTTAGGTAACTTTGCATGTGAAAGTAAGCATATAACTCTTTCCATTAAAGTCCTATTCATCTTTTCAGCCAAACCATTCAATTACGGTATCTTAGGAGGAGTAGTTTGATGTTGAATACCTTACTCTTTTTAATAGACATCAAATAGTTCAGTGTACTCTCCACCATTGTTTGTTTGAATACATTTCAATTTCTTCCCATTTTGTCTTTCAACTAAGGCATGGACTTACTTGAAAACATCTATCACTTTATCTTTAGTCTTCAATGTGTATACCCACGTCTTTCTAGAATGGTCATCAATGAAAGTCACAAAGTATTGAGCACCACTAGTGAATTTGGCATTGGCCCACATAAATCTGAATGTACCAAATCCACCACACTCTTTATTCTGGAAGAAGGGAAACTTTTGAAAGCAACTCTATGTTGCTTCCCTACAAAACAATCAGCACACTTCTTTAAATGTACCTGGTCAACTCCAAGTAATGCATTCTTTTTCACCAACTAATTCATCCCCTTCTTACTCATATGATCGAGTCTCTTGTGCTACAATTCAATTGCATCATCTTTCTCCATTAGATTCACAATATCATTGGAGACCTTTGCCTGCATCACATATAACTTTGATCACTTCTTACCTTTGATGATTACCAAGGAGCCTTTAGTAAGTTTCCATATGCTATATTTGAAAGTGCTGCAAAAATATTCATCATCAAGTATGCCAACCAAGATCAGATTTAGACGAAGATTAGGAACATATCTGACATCTTTCAAAGGCAATCTTATACCATTATCTATTTCCAAGTAAATATCACCTTTTCTCGCGATTTTGACTAAAATGCTATTTCTCATTTTAAGGACATCAAAATCTCCTTCTGTATATAATGAAAAGAGTTTGTTATGTGATGCGGCGTGAATAATGACACCACAGTCACCTATCCAGTTGAACTACCAGGATGTGAAAGTCATCAATGGTGGTTGTCGTCGATGCATGTCGGTACCGCTCTACATAATTATGATATTTCTTAATTCAAAAGAGATATTCTACTCTTTTTTGTTATGTTAAAAAGTTATGAGGATTATACTTAGACTATTCGTTCTAATATGATTTTAACAGAAATTTTAAATATAAAGGAATATAAGAAATATCATTTTATTTATTATATAAATAATTATAAAATATAGGCTAAAACATGAATTTTATTAAACAAATCAAATAATTTACCCATAATCACTCAAAAAGAGATTGAAAACTGAACTTTCATTATAAAAGTATGATATATTATCAGCTAATTATTCGATTATAAATTAACATACTCTAATTGTTCGACTATAAATTAATATAATATTATGTAAAAGTTAGAAAATATCAAAGATAGTTTTTAATGAATTACCATAACTCAAAATGTATAAAAATAAAATAAAAATGATTGATCTCTAATTTGAAGGAGCCTGAGATTATAGACTTAAATTACATTAGCATATTACAAAATATCAAATACCATATATTAAGTTATACTTTATATCGATTTTATTAATTGAAAATATAAATTGTATATATAACTAAACATATAATTTTTTGGATTTCTTTTTTATTTATCTATTATACTAATTAAATAAAAAAAAGTACACAAGAAAATAAAATTGGATTGTGTACTATTATTTCCTCACTACTAATTTTTTTATTTTTAATATTTATTTTAAGATAATTTTTTTTATTATTTTGAAAAAGAACTGTTTCATCAAAAATATTCATCTACAATTCATTTTTATTAGCTTATAAATAGGAATAATGAAGCAAAATTGTTAACCATATATACTTAAACGAAATAACAGTAGTTAATAGTTAATAGAAGTGTTTGTTGTCCTAACCACCCTGCTCATATTATTATAGTATATTTATGTTGTTTGATAAAGTTTCTCCTTTCTTTTTAGGTATTGACCGAAATCATTTCTCTTTTCCTAGATCTATTTGAGCTCACTTTCTCTCATTATATAATAATATTTTATTGGAGATGAAGATGTGTACACGGTCAAATTCCATTTTATTCTCTACATATATACATGATGTGATCATTAAAGAATGTCCATGATAGCTTCAGTATTAATACACATCCAACAGACTGTTCTGGGATGCTCTTCTCTTTTTCTAAGTGAGTCTAATTTTGCATGTCATTTTCTTTAACCCCACCACTAATTTCTCTCTCCTCTCCCTCTATGTGCAATCAAACAAAGGCCAAAGGTTGAAATGAAAGAAAGCCTTCCTAAAAAACAAACCAAAGCACCTTTTCAAAACCAACCATTGAGTGCAAAGCTTTCCCACATAAAGTCTGGATATAATTATATACACCATCTCAGGAGAGATTTCAGGGCCTTCTCTCTCAGAAGATGGGTTTATGGAGCTACCATCTACAAGACAAGGCTCTGCACTTTCAGCCTCCAACTTTCATTGAATGGCTTAAACCATCTCCCTCTCCTTGTTCTTCTTTATCCTCACTATCTTCATCAACACCCACTTCTTCATCTTCTTCGGTGTCTGTGACTCAACAGGCTGCCCAGTCAATGAATCCCAAGAGCATATTAGGACTTCCTATCTTATACCCACAGCCACAACAGCAACAACAAGAACTAGACAAAGAAAATATTCGATGTTTGCCGCTTCTTAGCAGGCTTACAGAGAACAAAGCGCTTAAGGAGGAACATATGGGACAGCAGGACCATGTTGGAGTTAAGATAGATGAGAAAATGGAGAAGGTTACAGTGGCCTTGCACATTGGATTGCCTAACACTGCAAATTCTGGAGTTGAGACAAAGGTTTTTGATCCGAGGGAAGAGCAAGCTATTAACAAAAGATTTCATGCCTCCTCCTTCAACACAGAGAGTAGGTTTTGGATCCCAACTCCTGCTCAGATACTTGTAGGCCCGATGCAGTTTGCTTGTTCCATTTGCAACAAGACCTTCAATAGGTACAATAACATGCAGGTTAGTCAATTTCCAGTAATTTTCTCTCGCCTTTTCCCAATGCAAACAAATGTTATCCAACAATCATAGATTTGACAAGTGTCCAACTCCTTTTTCTGGTTTGCATCCACACTGGGCATGTGCTCAAAATTATACACTTCTGATTTAATAGAAGAATATGTGGAATTATTGGTATCTCTCCCTTTGTTTTAGCATATCCACTCTCTCTAGCAGAAAGTGGAGCGTTTCGGGGGCAAAGCAGTTGAAAGTTACCCTTTTTGGGGCCAAACAATTAAGTAAAAGCAAAGATACAAGAGAGGGAAGAAAAGATGATACTTATCCAAACTAATTTACGAAGACGAAAGTCATTATAAGTAGACCAAAATAACAACAAGAGATTGTAAAATTTGGAAGTTAGAATACAAATTCTTAGATATACAACCCTTTCATAATGGTCATACCTTCTATATATATATATGAACTAAAAGACCAATTACCTAGGGAGGTATACAGCATATATATAAGTTCACTTTTTCAGATTTGTACATGTTTCTCGTTCATGCAAAAATAATCAACAAGCAAAACGTTTACATATCGTCGGTCTCAATTTCTATATTAACAAATGTGTCAATTTTTTTTAAATTTTCAGTAAATCATTTTAAGTAATCTGATTCGAAGTAATTTGACATGACATAGTCTATGATCAGTTAAATTAGCTCTTGTGAATATATGTTCCAATGAGGAAACCTTGTCAATCATAATTGGCACCATAATTAGACCTGCCTTTCTTTTCTGACTTTGTTTTTGCCCTTTAGAAACAATTTTCCGTAGTGATAACTATCAAACATGTCTTTATGCCGAACATCAATCGTCTGGTATATTTGCATATAATCTTCCTTAAATCAGTATATATCCAGAATATATTGACTTCTGTTATTTGGGTTTATAAATATTTCTTGTCGTAGCTACAGTAATCATTTCCCTTGGACATGTAAGAAAAGTAGTGTTATATATATACGTATATATATATGTTTAGGCAAAAATCGCTGCTTCCCTTTGAGTGCAAAAGCTAAGGTTAAAAAGAAAGTTGAAGTAACTGGAAATGTCAATAATGATTTATAAAATTCATAAAAAGGTGTGACAAGAAGTTGAAAAAGTTTTAAGATGCTATGTAAACTATATCCAAGTAGCTGCAACATTGTCAAAAGTTGCATAAAGGGCAATGGTCTTGCCCACCACACTCCCCCAACGCCCGGGGCTAGAAGGATTTTATTTAACTAACGACTTAGGATCCTCAGACTTTAATTATGATTCTCAACTTTAGTCACTGAATAATAATTAAGACTTTGCATCGCAAATAGGGTTAGCGAAAATGAATATAATTTAAAGTTTACGGACTTCTTTTTGTCTGTAGATGCATATGTGGGGACATGGATCAGAGTTCAGGAAGGGACCGGACTCACTCAAAGGGATTCAGCCAGCAGCTATGCTGAGGTTACCATGCTACTGCTGTGCACAAGGCTGCAAGAACAACATCAACCATCCACGAGCAAAGCCATTGAAGGACTTCAGGACACTTCAAACTCATTACAAAAGAAAGCATGGAGTGAAGCCCTTTGCATGTCGAAAATGCAATAAGGCATTTGCTGTTAAAGGGGATTGGCGTACCCATGAAAAGAATTGCGGGAAGCTTTGGTATTGCACTTGTGGTTCCGATTTTAAGCACAAGAGGTCTCTCAAGGACCACATTAGGTCTTTTGGGAAAGGTCACTCTCCACACCCTTCTCTTGAAGGTTTTGAAGATGAGAAGGAATGCATCACTGGCTCTGAAGATGATTCTGTTCGCTAGATACAATCGACCTTTGGTCAACAACGTCCTACGTGTGTTTGGAGTTTCAAGTATAAATTTCGAAGCTATATATATAAGCTTCCCTAAGCTTGTGCTCGGTAACAAAAAGTTCTCAACAGCCTTCGTGTGGTGGTACGTACATAGGGAGCGGTTTGCTACGGAGCACTAGCTGGGGATGAGCAGTAGTACCTATAATAACTTAAAAGGACATGTTTGCATTGAGATAGTAAGACTGAATAAGGGGACTACCTCAAGTGATGAAGTAGATGAATTTTCTCTCCTCAGTGGGGGCAAATAATTTATTCACAAACTGCTTTGTTCAATTTTCAAGCTCCTTTCAGGATCTCACCCCCTTGAAGAAAATTTTTCCGCTTCACCACTAACTGGTGATCTTATTACAGCGTTTCCAAGATTGTCGTTGCTTGTTAGTTCATGCTGTATGCGCATGTTGTTTCTATGTCAGACATTCAGTTCTTGTAATGAAATGATTGAAGACCATTCCAGAATCCAGATTGCATTGAATAACTCATCAAGGAAGCGATTGCCTATGGCCAGTGTTTCTGATCTGTTTACATTCAATACTGCCGTTTTTTTTAATCAAGCTATAGCAATCTTCAAAAATTATATCAAAAGTATTATATGTGATCCTCCTTTTCTAGCTTGTGTCAAAAGAAATAAGCAATATTAATAGTTCAAATGTTGAGTCTTTAGATTGACAACCAATGAAAACAAAAACGTAGGAAATTCGATCTAACTAATTCAAATTAGCAGGATATTTTTCTGGAGAATTTAACAAATTTGGATGAGTCCCTTACGGTGGCAATTATATAACGTAACTAATCGCCGGTTCAAATATTATGAAAAGCAGGTAATAATTTCATAAAAAATATAAGCATAGGCGTCTTTGCCAATCCGCGGATTATATTAGTTATTAGTTGATTTTATCAACGATTAACTAACAGCGGATTAATATAACTAATTTGACCAGTGGATAATAGTAGTAGTTTATTTAAAGATGTTTGATAAAATTAGCTCTTTAGTATTAACTGTTTAAGTGTAAAATAATTTATGAGGATATGACCTAAAAAAAAGATTTATAAGAACATAAGTATTAGCTGTTTATATCTTAATATTTCTTTGAATATTTTCATAAGAATTTAGAAAGAGCAAAAGAAGTCAACACCATTATTTTCTCCAACATCTTCCATTGAACCTTAAGAATACCGAAAACCCTCTAAATACAACTTCTCAATCATAAATGAGTTCGATTAAAAACTTCTCGAGATCTTCTTGCATTGGCAAGGGTCAATCGAAAATTTTCAGAGATCACTAAATTGCTACTAGAAATAAGCTTGAGAATGAATTCGGTCGGATCACACCAGGAGCTTTTTCTCAAATGCAACACCAACGAGCTTAATATGAAATTAAGTATGTAAAAATCATATTGATTTAATTTCTAATTTAAGGAAATATGAATTTTTTGTTATTTTACTTTTTAAAATTTTAAAAATTGAAACTATATTTTTAATATGTTAAATTAAAATAAAATTGTTTTGAAAAAATTGTTTATATTATTCTCTTAAAATTTAAACTTAGATAAAGATATCTAATTTAAATTTGACATATTAATTTTATATTAAATTGAATTGAATTAAACACAATATACAAGTGATAATTATATTATATACTAAATATTGATATAAAAAGAGACCTAAATATCGAATCTATACAAAAGTAATTAATATAATATAATTAGAGTTAACAAATTTAAAAGTATTTAATTGTTTGACAATTTTATTTAATATTAAATATTTTAAATGTTTAATTTAATGGATATTTTTTTAAAATTTTGTATAAATTGAGTTAAATTTATACCTCTATCACTATCTCTGTCTCTATCTCTACGTCTATCTTTTTGAGTAATTTGTCATAACTTTTATATATAATAATCTTTTAGCTCCTTAATTTCTCAGCTCTGAAGGAGTGTAATCAACGAATTGAGTTAAATTTGCCAACCTGATCAACTGCTTATAAACATAATTATCAATGGTTTAATATGATCAAATAACTAAAACCTTTCAATCAGCTAAAAAATGACTAATAAGTTATTTACCAGACAAGGTCGTAATCTATTAGTAAGTACAAAACTATCCTTAAAAAATTATAATTTTAAAAAATTTTCATAACATGTTATAATATCCTATGAGTATGTATAAATGTTAATTATGTATTGAGATAATCATTTAATCTAAAAGTAGATATAATAAAGGTAATAGTTAATGATAATAATGTAATGATAAAATGTCAAATATATAATAACAATCAAAAGAACTTTTTTTGACTTATAATCAAATGAAATCTATATATTAACCATCAATCTTAAAGAAAAAAAAATTAATGGATTGTGTAATACTTCGAACATGTAATGATAATAACATAATAACACTTATAATTAACAAAACTACATCAAATTGGGTATATCAACTTAAACTTTAAAAAAATATGATAGTAACTTATGGACAACCATAATCCTATAATTTGTGTAATACTTAGATATAGAACATGTTGTTGAGAAATCACACAGTTTCATGATTTTAAAACTTTTTCACATTTTGATTCTCAAAAATCAATATCACTTTAATTCTATAAATTGATTAACAATTAAATCATAATAAAGCATGAATCTTAATTCGTACCTTATTCTGAAATTTGATCATTTTTCTTGTCGTATCTGTTGAACCGTTTTCAAAACTGCTCTATCTCAACCATTGTAGTTGCACAAACATCCAACCTTTAACAGTATCCACAGAATAACTTCTTTAATTTTCTAATTAAACAATTTATATCTATAGATTAAGATTGACATTTAATAATATATTATGACCACCCAAATATTTAGGAATGTCAAAATATTTTGACTAACTTTTTCGTGTATGATTTTTTTTTGTATAAATCAATTCTTTAATCATACAATGTTCCAATTAGACATAGAGTATGAAATTAATATCTACTCTATTTTGAGTCTAATCATATTAGTTCTCTGTCATTAACTATTGATTCAATTAATGATATTTGTAAATTATTTATAAAACGTCATTCCACCTTGACTAAAGATTTTTTGAATCAATACTAATTGAGAACAACATAACATTCTCTTTAATTATTTTAGGGTGATGAATTATATTTTTATCACTTAATTACCTTCATATATTTATGTTACATTCAATAACTACTGACTAAATTACCTATGATTAGAATAGTTCATAAATTGTATCAAAATATAACAATCCATATACAAGATAATTTTAGAGGCCTCAAATTAAATGATCACTTATACAATCATCATAATAAGAATATATATATATATATATACACACACACACACGTAATGTTCAAAATGGATTTCTCTTATGGGGTCAGTTTAGTGAATTTGTTCTCTAACAAGCACCTGCACGTCTATTTATGTATCTCCATACTTTAGTCTATGAGATAAACTAATTTATTCATAAGAAAAAATATAACATTTACTAATCTTTTTACGTTTTTTTAATATCCAGCGTTAATAAAACAATGAATAGGAATAATTTAGGGATAATACATAAATGCAATATGGATCTTAAGATTATAATCTCATTATAATTTTATTTGAAAAGTATACTTATTTCATGAACTCTATCATACATATATATCTAAATATGTACAAGATAAATAATATTTAAAATTATTTTATCACTAAACTACAACCAACAAATTAACTCTAGGGCATAAACCAATACATGTACCCAAGAATAAAATACCAACATTTATAATTAACAAAACCTTTTCAAATATTGGGTATATTAACTTAAACTTATAAAAAATATGATAATAAATAAGCTTATAAAAATATGATAATAAACTATAGATAAACATATGCGTAATACTTAGACATAGAAAATGTAATAAAAATAACATATCGACATTTATAATTAACAAAACCGTATCACATTGGTTATATTGACTTAAACTTAAAAAATGATAATAAATTATGGACAAACATAATCCTATAATTTGTGTAACATTTAGATATAGTACATGTAATCGAGAATAACATACCAACATTTATAATTAATTAACAAAACCATATCAAATTGGGTAAATTAGCTTAAACTTACAAAAAATATGATAATAAATTATAGACAAACATAATCCTATGATATGTTTTATTTATGGATACAGAACATGTAATCAAGGATAACATACCAAAATTAATTAACAATCGACGCCAAATTGGGTATATTAACTTAAAACTTTAAGAAATATGGTTCTAAATTATGGAGGACAAACATAATCAATTTTTAAATAATCAAAAGTTTTATGTACATATGTGTAAAACATTTTTCTCTACATGACAAATTATACTTGCTTATTTGCTCTCAATTCAATAACGAATAGCACAAATACTTAAAGAGTCAAACAAACTCATTTTAAATCTCAATTAAGTAATGAGCTGTTTACAAGCATAATTTTACAACGTACAAATAGTTTTAACATTAAATTATGTACATATCATAAAAAAATGGCACTAAAGTCAGGTCTTATCAACATAATTAAGTTCTCAAATTTGATTTTATTACATGTAGCTTAAATGATATTATTAAGTTCTCAATTTGATTTTATCAAGTGTCTCTTAAATGATATACCTAAAAGATAAGTAAGTTGTTCAGCAATTTTGAAATTTAAGTAGGAAATTAAATAATACAAACATTTTTTTATAAGCTATATGCTAAAAAGTTTCCAATAACTCGTAAAAAATAAAATGAATGTGTCATATGATATAATGTTATTCACCTAATAAATTAATAAAGTCAAGCGTATTAACATTCAAAGAAGGCTCCATGAATCTGAGCTAAAAATCAGTAAACTTAATATTTCTTACAGGTCAATTTTAAATTTTAAATTACCAACTAGACAATTATAAAACTAGCAACATGAAAATGGATAGTAAGATAGATTGTCACACACCTCTTGCTGAAAAATTAAGGGGCAACCTCATCATGTGTATAGTGAAAGCAAACAGATTTTGTTCATAATTTTTTGAAAAATAAGAACTTTTCAATTTTATGATATAACTGATTTATAAATATAATAAAATATAAATCATAAATCATAAATCATAAATATCTTTAATAATTCTCTAGCAAAACTAATTTCTGAAATAGGTTATTGAAAATTAATTTAGCTTCACAAGTGTTCGAACTTTAATAATATACACACAAACAAGTTGGAAAGAATTTTAAAAGTGGTGTAAAGTGGGGCATGCTAAGAGTTGTAACTCTTATAAAGCTTACATTTATTAATAATATGGTTTAACTTTTTAGTAATTTAATTAATTTTAATTATGATTATAATTAAACATTGATTGAAACTAAAACTAAGCCTATTTAAATACAAATTATGAATCATAAAGTTACTCAAACTTTATAATCAAGTTTTACTTAATCAAATTACCTATTCTCTTATTAATTTTCTTTTTCTGCCCCATTAAATTCTTAATATATTAGTAATAGATATAAATTATGATATTAAATTATTATTGTTATTTTTATATCAAAACTAATTAAAATATTATATAGGAATGGATAACTAATTGTTATTTTTAAATTCTATAATTAAATAATTTACATTCATAAATCAGGATTTATATTTATCGACATATTATGACCATTCAAATATTAAAAATATTAAAGTAGTTTTGACTAATCTTTTAGTACATAATTTTTTATATAATTAAATCCTTTTATCATTCAATGTTGCGATTATACAAAAAGTAAGAAGTTAATATCTACATTATTTGAGCCTAACTATATCAATTCTCTAACATTATTATTTGATTCTTTTAATGACATTTGGAAAACTATTTTTAAAATGTCATTCTAACTTAATCAATAATTTCTTAAATCAATAATATTTTCTCTAATTATTTTAAAATAACCACTTAACTATTTTCATATATTTCATTTCATCTTCAAATTTTAATGATTACAAGTTATCATTAGATTTTGATAAATCTTGAAAAGGATTGAAATATATCAATTTTTATATGAAATATTTTTTTAGACATATAAAGTTAAAGAATCACTTATGCCTAGAGTGGACATTTTTTTGGCACAGCTTGACCCAGCATGAAATTAACTGGCCAAGTTTGAGTTGACCGAATTTTTGACTGGACTCTAACCTAGGGAAGCCTAAACTAAATTTGAAAAAGGACATTGTTTTAGGCTACATGTGGGGAAGTTGGTTTAGATCGGGTCAGAAACGACCTGTATTCCACCTGGTCCATTACTATGTAATACGCTACATAAAATTCTCATATAAGGTTAACTTGTTTTCTAAGTATTCATACATTTATTTAAGTATTTTTAAAAAATATAATATGTTCTAATTTTTCTATCTTATTAATGTCTCGTCATAATAAAATAACAACAAGAACAATTTAAAAATAATACCTAAATATAATATAAATGTTAGAATTATAATATCATCATAATTCTATTTGTAAAACATATTTATTCCATAAAATTTATTTTATAAATTAGTCAATTAAATAAATATATATAGTGAAAAACATCTTTTTTAATTATAAAAAATATAACTAATTGGTTATCAAGCACAAAGCAACCCATATTACTTTGGATTACTGGTATGTCTTAATGTTTTCACTTCTACCTCATACCAGTTCCCCCATCTTTGTGCAATTGTAGATGATGCCATCCTCAAAATTGCAATCGATAAATAATCATTAGCATTTAGGTGAACACTATTTTTAAACGTTATTTAACAATAACTCATTTACACCATCAATATTTATATAGTAAGTAACAATGTATTGCATACCATTGTCTCGTTTACACCTACAAAATATTGTTTCATCCTTCGTCTTCAACAAAAATGCCACCGGTGAACATCGAAACTTTATAGTATCATCTATTCTTCACCTGGATTCATTCTCTCCTCAAACTTATTAATGAACAGCTCCCAAGTTCGAAAAACATTATTGGATACGAGGATAAAGCGTCCAAAGCCACCGTTTAATTTGTTGCCTGATTGAGATGATTGTTGCATCTCCTCGGCCCAAAACCGCATAACCGAAGCCGCTGTGGCTATATTTTGAGGGACATTAACCACGAGCAGAAGACCCCGTAACCTTCTAGCCGCTATCGTAGGCCATTAAACCAATGTCCATCTAACAACTTGCAACCGAGGATGATGATTAAAATAAATGAATAATGTTGAGCACTGAGCCTTGATATCTCTCAAGGTCTCCCGTTTACGGGCCAGGTGTTGGCTCAGGGAACCAAGAAGCCGCCAAGTTGCAAATGAGTATTATTGCACAAGGATTTAAATGGTGCATGAAGGGTATAGAGTAAGACAGATTTGCATAACATTAGACGGTTATATCACCACCTGTCAACATTATAGGTTATGAAGGAAATCTATTTGGACAAATGGCGTGTAAACATGCGACTTGGTACACCTGTTCTTTTTTGGGGAGGCCAGAGGAGCTAAGGAGCATGCAACTGTAGCATCTTACGTGTCTATTTAGAAGGTTGGTCTTTTGTGAAGGCCTAATCGTGATTTTTTAAAAATAGGTTCTCAGGTTATCCTAAGAATATCGTTGTAGGCGTCTTTGCTGTCTTTGGTTCTTTTTTACAGTTTGGGTGCTGTCTCCGGGTTTTCGGGTTGGAAAGTAACAGTTGGAGTTTTTTTTTGTAGAGAAAGATGAAGGTTAGTTTCATTTAGTCTCCCAGTTTCTCTAAGCTTGCTCACTAGCTTAGATTTTTTGTTTTGTTTATTCACAATGTCAAATTGCATCGTATTCTATGTTTCTACCATCTTCCTTGTTCTTTTCCATTTACCCACCAACGTTGTTTCTGCAAGACCACAGAAAATGATTACAAGCAATAGTGACATATAAAACTACCACAAGTCTATGGTCAATTTCTGTTCACAACTTTAAATCCCCTGAGTTTCATTATATTCTGTATTTATTAACCACATGAAATGAAGTTCTTAAAGAATAATCTCCACTAAGTTATATTCTATATCTACTTGGATACATCTGGTTATATCAAGATGATCTGAGAGTTTAAGAAAACAGAGGTCCTCTTGCATGCATGGTGATTAAAGAGTGAAACATTTTGATGTTGTGGATATTAGAGTTCGCCTAAAAGTTTATGGACCAACAAGGAAGTTCTATTGAAAAGTTGTGTTAGATAACACTAGTGTAATTACAGAGGTTATATACCTTTAAATCTAGTTCTCAGTTACAAGGTCTAATGTTTGTGTAATAAGCAGTAATATCGGAGGCTATTAAAAACTCACTCAAGCTATCTACCTGCTCACCAGACCAATGTAACTGGTTGTAGGTGCATATTTATATGGAGTTGTATAAATTTTTTTATTTGTGGGACCAAGTCTTTGTACTACTGGTTTCAGAATCTTAAATGTATGGAAATGTAAAAGGTCCATGATACAAGGTCCCAACATTTACCATCTGATGAAGGCAAGATAATGACGAGGAAACAGATGGCAGAAAGCAGAGGTCACGAAGGAGAGCAATCGCCCAAGAAGCCAAAGAATGAAGATAAGAATGGGCAAACGAATGGCCAATCTGATGAAGTTAAACTTGCTAAGGAGTTTGAAGAGTTTAGTAATGCCGTTAAAGAGAATCTCAATGTTGAGGAAATGCGTAAAATATTGGAGATGAATGATCAAGACTCCTCTGGCTCTGATGGGCTTGCTATCACCAAATGGTTAGTTTATTAAGTTGTCATCTACATAAATTTCTCTCGTACTGAAGTTCTCGCCAAAAGGTGTTATATTTTGTATGGTTTGTGTGGTAGACATTGTAAGCATGGAAATGAAAATGTTTGGGATATTCTTAAATGTATTTCACAGCCTCTGCATCAATGTTAATAGCAGTTCCATTTACTTGGTGACAGCCAAGATTTGCTGTTCTCTGGGCCACTAGGGAAATGTCCATTGTGCAATAGCGACTTGGAATTTGATGGTAAACGTTATTATTGCAAAGGGTTCTATAGTGAGTGGTCTAGTTGCACTTTCAAGACTAGAAATCCACCAAGGAAACAAGAATCTGTCAAGCTGCCAGATTCTGCGCTGAACACGCCCATAGGAGATGTAAACTCCGCTGTCACCATTCACTTTTTAATTTCCCGATAGCACTGTATAATATGCGGAAAACTCTTAGTTCTCATACACATGCTCTTGTTAACAATATTCCAGTTCCTGAAGAAGCGTCAGGATCCTAATAGTAGGCCTCGTCAGAATTTAGGAGCCCTAGATAGACCTTTTGCAGGGATGATCATCTCTTTATCAGGTCGTCTTTCTAGAACACACGTAAGTAACATTTATTCTTGGATCATTCAGAAGCATGAGTTTTTGCAAGATTCCAATTAGATGCTGTCTGGGTCAATACCATTATGCAGCATTACTGGAAGACAAAGATTGACAGACAGGGGGGGAAAGTTTCGAACTCTGTTATTGGTAATCTATTATCTTTTATTATGACTTCTTTGGATCGCTAGAATCTTTCAACTTTTTTTTTACCGACATTAGTGTGGAAAACTATGTATAGGCGTGAATTGCCTAGTTGTTTCACCTGCTGAGCGAGAGCGTGGAGGTTCGTCCAAACTTGCAGAAGCACTGTGAGTGCTGGAATTTTCTGTTAGCTTTTAAGTATTGCTGAAGAACATTTGGTCGGAATGTTATTATTTCAACATTAACTGATCAATATCCTAAGTTGCTAAACGTGTACCTTGAAGTGAGAGAGGCATACCTGTTGTGAGGGAAGCATGGCTGCTTGATAGCATTGAGAAACAAGAACCTCAGCCCCTGGAAGCTTATGATTGCGTCTCCGATCTTGCTGTGGATGGTAAAGGAATACCATTGGATAAACAGGATCCCAGTGATGAGGCTTTTGAATTGATTTCAGCAGAAGTATGTAATTGTTTTATTCAGTCCCGAAAATGCAGCAGCTACTGCTATTGTCGGAATCACTAAGAACTTCTGACTGCAGGTCAAACTTCATGGAAAGAGAGGAGTCCACAGGGATACTAAATTGCAGGAACGAGGTGGTCAAATATTCGAGAGAGACGGAATATTGTACAATTGTGCCTTTGCACTTTGTGATATGGGGCGAGGACAAAACGAGTAATTCCAGAAATTTCACAAGCTCCATGCTCTTCTGTTCAGTTAGTACAACATTGACGACTTGTATTTCTTGTAGGTTTTGCGTTATGCAACTGGTAACAGTACCAGAAAGCAACTTGCATCTGTACTACAAAAAAGGCGGAATGGGGGATGATATAAACGTAGAAGAGAGGCTTGAAGAATGGGAAAATAAGGATAATGCAATAAAGGAGTTTATCAGACTCTTTGAGGAGATCACTGGCAATGAGTTTGAGCCATGGGAGAGGGAGAAGAAGTTTGAAAAGAAGCGCCTGAGTTTCTATCCTATTGACATGGTAAATTAACTCCTAATTTTTGAAATAAATAACTTGTTAATTGCTATCAGACAGCACTGGAGTGAGGAATCTTATTGAGTCTGTATAGGATTTAGGAGTTGATGTGAGACACGGGGGTCTAGCTCTTAGACATCTAGGAGTTGCTGCTGCACATTGTAAGTTGGAACCGATGGTTGCAAACTTCATGAAGATCTTATGTAGTCAAGAAATTTACAGGTAAGACTACCTAAAACTTTTAAGTGTTCTATCCCTGAATTTAGAGGCTTCAAGTTTTGTGGTTTGTTTAATTGTAGATATGCCTTAACTGAGATGGCTATGGACTCTGCTGACCTGCCAATTGGCATGCTGTCCAATCTACACTTGGAAAGAAGTAGAGTGTTTACCCCTCTCAGCTGTTTGTTTTGGCTTTATCACTCCTAGATGTGTAACACGTTGACCTTGTCAGGCGAGGAGGTTCTACAACAGTTTCTAGAAGTAGTGAAAGAATCAAAAGAGACTGGTCACAAGGCAGAGGCGGTTTGGTCAGACTTTAGCCAGAGATGGTTTACACTCATGCCCTCTACCAGGCCTTTCATATTTAAGGAGTATCAAGATCTTGCAGATCATGTGAGCTAACACATGGATTCCATCACGCTTATCATTATGTCAGCTGCTCCGCATACTAAAAGTGGAATCCGAATTTATTTGCAGGGTGCAGCTGCATTTGAGACGATCAGAGACATAAATGTTGCTTCCCATCTGATTGGAGACATGTCTGGTTCAACGCTAGATGACCCGTTATCTGATCGATACAACAAACTGGGCTGCTCAGTTTCTGCATTGGACGAAGATTCTGATGATTACAAAATGATCGTAAAGTACTTAGAGACAACTTATGAACCCTTTAAAGTTGGGGACATTGTGAGACCACTGACTTTATGCATAAGTGTAATTGCCACGCTAAGGAACTTTCATTGCAAACAGGGTTATGATTGAGATGATTTGATGTAGGAATATGGAATATCCATTGAGAATATTTTTGCCGTGGAGGTTGATGCCTGTCCATCTCTGGATGAGATGGAAAATAAAGCAAACAGAATTCTGTTATGGTGTGGTGAGTTACTGGAGCACCTACATCCATTTCTGTGTGTTCCTCGCAGACGTAATAGCAGCTTTACATTTCCGTCTCAGGTACTCGAAGCTCGAACTTGTTAAGGCATTTACATAAAGGGTTCTTGCCTGCAGTCTGTTCTCTTCCAGTGGCTGGTTATATGGTAACTCTCTTAAGCTACCGTCATTCAATTTACTTCCCTTGCACAAACCATCATAATAAAAAAGGGCCGCTGCAGTTTGGCAAGGCAATCGTTTGTTCAGATGCTGCCGCTGAGGCTGCCAGGTATGGTTTCACTGCTGTTGACAGGGCAGAGGGATTTCTAGTCCTAGCCGTTGCGTCTCTCGGAGATCAAATTATGGAGGTGAAAAGTCCACCACAGGTTTGTTACACGCCTTAACTACATTCAGTGTCATGTTTGTTCGAGGAAAATTGGAATATCATCAAATTGGATGTGACAGGACACTAAATCGTTGGAGGAAAAGAAAATTGGAGTGAAGGGACTGGGGCAAAAGAAAACAGAAGAGTCTGAGCATTTCTCATGGAAAGATGGTATCAAAGTTCCTTGTGGGCGGTTAGTGGCATCTGAGCACAAAGATAGCCCCCTGGAGTACAATGAGTACGCTGTCTACGATCCGAAGCAGGTAAGAACTAGTGGCGTGGTTAGTAGTTGAGTTTGACGTGGTTGTTAATAATGAATAGTATTTCTTGGAATCTGTAGACAAGCATGCGGTTTCTGGTGGGAGTGAAGTACGAGGAGAAAGATGCAGTGAACGCATGACGAAGATGGTACAAGGAATAGTTGTGTACAGGGTACAGCTTTCTCTTCCTTCCTTTTTGGATCTTTTGGTCGTTTTTTGGGAGTGAAGATGGTGCGCTTGCGTAACAACGTAACCAACCTGGTAGATAGGATTGTGCAAGGGGTGTATGTGGATGGATTTTGTTGTATGTAAATATCTAAGCATCTGCTGTATCTAAATCATGGTGACGTCAAGGCTCATGTGATGACGCAGGATCCTAGTTGACATTTAACTTTACAAGCATGCGAGTGAACAGATTGACATTTAACTTTCCAAGCACGCGACGCAAGCGAACGGCTGCTCTATTCGCCTAAATCAGTTAATACTTTGCTTTATTAGATGCGTCGAATCTATGTAAACTCTGTTATTCAAATGTTTACGCGGATAGAAGCAAACTCTATTATTCACATATTTAGGTGAGTCTACGTAAATGGGTTAATAAAGTGATATATAGAACTCACAAATGTATGGATAAAATGAAAGAGCACATGAATGGAACATCTTAACGGACAAAGATCTCGTCTAGTAACTTTGCTTTGCATGCAAATGTTAATTTTCTCATTCATCGATAAAGACGGTTTAGACATTTTTTGGCGCACAAGCCACACTCGGTGTCATCTTTTCAAAAAAGAACTGATTTTATTTTACCTTTTTTGACCTTTTCAAACAAGGAAAACGAAAATTGATTTTAGGCAAAATGTCACTCCGATCGATCGTTTCAAAGTTTCATTGCGCTTAGGCTCATTGTAGATTTAAGTAGGAGCAGCGTTGGAGATTTCTTAACTTCTTTCGATTCAATTCTATTAGTGAATTGCCATTTCCTTTTTACATACAGAATTTATTCTCTCTAGATTCCTTTTTCTGTTAGAATTTTAAGCTTATCATAAAATTGTTACGTTAGTTAGATCTTGAGATCTCACGATGTAGACCTAAAATTACGAAACAAACAGAACTCAAATTGACGTCAGTATCCTTGCCATCCGCTAGAAAGCTATTCAAGTGTGGTGCTCCTGAAGTTAGCATCCTCGTCTTGTGTGCATAACTTGGGTTATCTGTGGAGATTGGAAAGGAAAACGGAAAACTCTCTGACTTTATCATTTCCTCAAGCTGGGGACCTACTTATTGTCATTGTGGAAGGGATTTTGAGAAAGATATGGGTCCCAAAAGCTCAAGTAAAGCACCGGAAGCTAGGATTGCCATGCTTAGGATTCTTGTAGTAGGAGATCTCAATGTGAAAGGCGTATGTGGTTATTAAACAGAATAATTCAAATTTTGTGAACTGAAAATTATCATATAAAAGAGACCCAAATACATATGACTTGGAAGCACACCTTATCACTGCTTCATAACAGAATATATAGAGAAGAAAAATAACTACCACCTTTACAAGTCTACCAGATATAAACCACTACATCCACTACATCAACAGACTCTTAAACTTAAGCAACATCTTGATAGGCTTCCTAAAAGCCAGCAACAAACATAACATTCCTAAAGACTAGTTCTGCAGAGTAAGACACGTTTGCACGTTCTCAACAAATCTCCTCCTTGCTTTAGTATTTGCAGACACTTAACTTGTTTCTTAAATCTTCAAACTTCCCCTTTAGAAGGGCCTTGGTCATCATATCCGCAATCTGTTCCTCTGTCTTGCAATAAGTCAACTTGACTTCACCAGCTTTCTGCTCTTCGCTTACATGATACATCTTGATGTTAAAGTGCTTTGTTTTCCCATGAAAAATAGGATCGTTTGAGATTGCAATAGCAGCTTTATTATCTACAAAAATCTCTGTTGGCTCCATCTGTTTCATGTGCAAATCTGCAAGTATCTTTCTGATCCAAATTGCTTGGTTCACTGTAGCATTAGCTGCAATAAATTCTGCCTCTGCTGTACTTTGAGCAACTACTTCTTGTTTTTTTTGAACACCATGAGAAGACA
>JANSVA010000008.1:8546023-8557642 GCA_025504915.1 Erythroxylum reticulatum | reverse complement strand
GGAAAAAAATTTCGGGTAATTCGGGCCGGGCCCGAACAGTGAAAATTGGGCCCGAATTACCCGAATGCTCACCCCTACCCCCAACATCGGTGTGTACAAGTTGCAGCTTGTGTGTTGCTCTCCAGGCTGATTGAGGAAATGGTTTTCTACTTTGCTTTCCATATTGACAAGCCACACAATTTGTCAGTTGATCCTCCAACAATGGCACACCTTTCACAAAATTATTTTTCTGCATATATAGAAGTCCTGCATGATGTAAATGCCCAAGTCTTTTGTGCCACAGTTCTGCATTACTTATATGACTTGCAAAAGCTGCTTACTCCTCTTCCATTAGATTTAAGACAAAACTTTTAGCTCTCATCTTCACTTTAAACACCTCTTTGCCCCTTGTATCCTTGATCAAGCACCATTTGTCTTAAAAAATAACTTTGAAGCCTTTTTCAACTAGCTGTCCATCACTAAGCAAGTTTTGATCAATGTCAGGCATATATAAAACATCAATAATGTGCTTCAAGCCTGTTAAACTTTCAATGGCCACTGTTCCTTTCCCCTTGACTGAGATAAACTCACCATTTCCAATTTTTACTTTAGAAATAAGCGTCTTGTCAATCTCTATGAAAAGAGCTTGATCGTTGGTCATGTGGTTGGTGCAACCGCTATCTATCAACCAGGAATCGCTTGAGCTGTTATTGGTGGCAAAACATGTTGCCACAAAAAGTAGTTCTTCCTCTTGTTGTTTTGTGGATATTTTAGCTGCTTCAGATTGCTGTGATTTACAAACTTTCTCCATGTGACCTATATTGCCACATTTTCTACATTTAATATCAGGCCTCCACCAACACCTTATAGGCATATGATTTGTTTCCTTGTAATGTGGGCAGGGTTAACTCGCATCATTTTTGTTGTCATTGCTGCTTTTCTTTTTCTCCTTGGTTTTCTTATTCTTTCCTCCTCCTGAATTTTCAGGTTTGGCTTTGAAAGCTCCCTTCGTAGTTTCTTCTTTTCTTATCATCCTTCTTTGCTCCTGAGCCTGCAAAGCATTAAGTAACTCTGCCAAGGATATGCTTGACAAATCCTTAGATTCTTCCAAAGAAGAAATCTTGGACTCATATTTTTCAGGCAAAGTAACAAGAATTTTTTGAACAATTCTCTCATCGGAAAAGTCCTTACCCAATAGCCTCACTTTGTTGATTATGCCCAACAGTTTGTCAGAGTAGTCTTTGATTGTTTTTGACTCCTTCATCTTGACCATCTCAAACTGTCTGATCAAGTTGAGTATTTGCATGTTTTTTGTTCTTTCACTACCTTGGTAGTCCTTCTTAAAATAGTCCCATATTTTTTTAGCTAATTCCAGGTTCATGATCCTGGTAAATATGGTACTTGAAACGGCAGAGAAGAGACAAGCTTTGGCCTTTGACTTCCTTGTCTTTCTTTCCTTATGATTCTTCATTTGTGCCACCGTAGGATTTGCTGGAAACGGTGGAACGTCATAATCTTCTTCTACAGCCTCTCAGAGATCCAATGCCTCAAGCTAGACTGTCATTCTGACAGCCCATGCTTGATAATTTTGGCCATCAAAGACTGTTGGAGCAACTTGACCGAAGGATGGTTGTATATCGACTTCCATTATGAAGGTTTATATTTGTATGTGGGTTTTGTGTATCACTCAATCTCACAGGTCCCTTAAGATAAAATGCTTTGATACCAATATGTGGTTATTAAACAGAATAACGCAAATTTTGTGAACTGAAAATTATCATATAAAAGAGACCCAAATACATATGACTTAGAAGCACACCTTATCACTGCTTCATAACAGAATATATAGAGAAGAAAAATAACTACCACCTTTACACGTCTACCAGACATAAACCACTACATCCACCACATCAACAGACTCCTAAACTTAAGCAACATCTTGATAGGCTTCCTAAAAGACAGCAACAAACATAACATTCCTAAAGACTAGTTATGCAGAGTAAGGCACGTCTGCACGTTCTTAATAGCGTAAGGTAAAACAACATAAATATCGACACAAAAGATTATGCAAGCCTAAGGACATGTACGTGATCAAGATGAGCATAGACAGAACTAGATCCTCTGTTTCAATATAACATCCAAACAAATTTTGTTATGGATGATCGAAAGAATAAAAGAAAGAAGACGCAGGCTGAGAGAGGAGACTAATTTGGGTATTTATTTTGATCTAAAACAGACTTACCAACTTAATCTCATTTGTTAATCTGGAGCTAAACTGAGATTTAATTCAAATTTTAATACTAACTTTTTGTTAGATAAACCTTTTAGATCCATTTTTTTATAGAAAAGAAATATAATTAATTAATAAAGAAAAAACACAAATGGGATTACCCCTATCTACCTATCTTTGAAGGCAAAGCATTAAGAATAGAAAACCAAGGTGAAAATAAACACAACAAAATTAAACCATAGATGTAGTAAGAAAAGTACATTTGAACTACACGACAAGTGACAGTTCTTCAACAAAATGAGTTCCCGGACTTCAATCACGATCAATTATGAAAGCTTCTTTCAAAGAAAATTTACTGGCGAAACGTCTTAGGTTGTGTTATCTCCAAAGCGGGTAGATACAACTTTCTAATACAAAAGCATGAATTTGATAATCTAATTTTGAGTAGACTGTTTGAGTTGAGATTTTCTATGTAATATCTATGAGAGAGTCCCTCATATTAGACCATGAACATTTAACAGTAACATAATCCCAAATGGAGTTATTGAATGGACATTCAAAGAGAAGATGGTTCCTTGATTCATCATGCAGTGAGCACATTGGACATGATTTGTCAACTTGCAAGTAAGACATTCTATTAGTGGCTAATAGCTTGTTTTGTATGGCCAACCAGAAAATAAAAGAAATTCTTAGGAGTTAGAACTTTATTCCAAACCGTCTTGCACCAGGAAACTTGGCCACCTCGTCTACGTAACAAATTGACCGTGGCTTTGTTGGTGAGTTTGCTAAGTGGTATATCCTTTTAGAAGAAAATGTCGGATGGGTGTATATCAAGGGGGTATCCAGGTTAGAGATGTTGCAAGCACCATAGGAAGTTCTAATAATTACCATTGATGAAGTAACAAAGCCTGGTGCACCGAGAATATAGTGAAGAGAGACGCAAGTGTTGAGGAGAGTGTATTAATGGACCAAGGCTTTACTAATTATCATACCAAAGTGAGACTAATCTACCTTGCCTATCTTACAAGAGACCTCCTGTTGGACCGCATCTCTTAACTCCAAAAGGGAGTGCGAAGCCTTCATTAATGTGTGTTATTTGATTTTCATGTAATCTACGAATAATATTTCAATATTTTGAATTTTTGATTGTGTTATTTCTATTGCAGTAGTAATAATTAATAGTAGTTAAGCCTTAATACATGAATGACATCATTGGATAATTTAAAACACAATAAAATGAACATCTAGTGGTCAAATATTATTAGTTTGAGATCCCATATCGGTTGGAGAGAAAAATGAAGTACGCCTTATAAGGGTATGGATATCTCTTTCCCATAGACGTGTTTTCTCGAGCGTGAGAAGAAAAAATCGTGAGGGTCTTAGCCCAATGGGCAACCCAAAATGAACAATATCTGTGGGCGGATGATTTGGGCTGTTACATTTAGGATTTCACGACGATATGAAAATAAAAAATCATGACATTATTAAAACAAAGAAAGATACATATTTAAGTTAAATTCATCTCAATATTTTCTATTAAAAATGTAGAAATAGAATAAAAGTTAAAACACGAGACAATAGTCATGTATAAACTTAAATATAAACTTTAACAAACTATTCTATGTGTAGGATACTTAAAAAGTGGTGAATTGTGTTTCATATTACTTTTTGTTAGGTTATTTGTGTTGCAATGTTGCTTTATACTGTAAAGATTGATAAAGAAAATTCTATCTTGTAGGTATTGAAGATTACAGAAAATAAAGAACACAAAGATTTACTTGGTTCGATAGCTTTAATGTTAACTACATCCAAGGATCTCATTATAGTGATTCCACTAGTATCAAGAACAAGAGAAAGTTTACAGAGATAGAGTGTTTTTCTAAAACACTTGCAAAGAGTCTATGAACTCTCCTAGTCCCCATAGATAAGTACCTAGCACACTCTGAAGCTTTTCACTCTAATTCTTACACTCTCTGAATTTTTTATTACAATGTAATGAGAAAGGTATTGTGTGTCTGAAGCCTTGAAGTATGTCTTATTTATAGGAGTCCGAAGTAGTTGATCATGGTTGAGCTTTGAGTAAGTCCAGTGATGACATGTGCCCCTCACATGTTTCATTAATGTGTAAAAACTCTACGTGTTGCATGTGTTGAATACGACTGTATATTCTACATATTACTTAGCTTCTGATATGTTGATACAACTGTGTTTTGATCAAAGTGCTTCTAACTTGATCTTCTCACGAGTGTCTCACGTATATGTGCATTAGGCTTAATTTTTTTTCTCTGACTTGTGTGAACACTTGAGAGCTTATCTCCCTTTCCCTCTTTGACAGCTTCACATTTCTTCTTCTCATCTTCGATTCTTCATGTATTTTTGTTGTTTGTTGTATTTAAGTGTAGATTGATGGAGAATACGTTATTATCATCATATTTATTCCCTCCTTCTCTATCAATCTTCACTCAGATCATAGATCTGTGAGTGATTTAAGAATTCAAAAAACCCTAGTTTCACCAAACTTATGAGATTGGATGAAATAGCCTTCGATTTTATGGGGCTTCACTTATCTGGAAGTAATCCTTATATAATGTGAATTTCTTTTGAGTCAATATCTTTGTTCTGAAGTCTGATGGATTTTGTTCCCCTATTATTTTCTCCAGATTGAAGAACCCTTTTACGATTCTGTCTTTGACGAATTGGAGTCTAACATCTATATGTTTAGATCTCTCATGCAAGACAAGGTCTTTGCTAAGGTAGAGTGCACTCTGACTATCTGCATAGACTATTGGCTTTGTGATATTGATGTTGATTTCTTTTAGTATGCCTGATCATATTAGCTCCTTTACACCTTGTAATTGTTTAATATTCTACCTCAGTGGTTGATAGACTTACTATTGATTGCTGTTGTGCTTTCCAACTAATTGTATTTGCTGATAATGTGAAAAAGCATACAGAAATTGATTTTCTTATGTTTGTTTGCTGCATAATTTGCATCCACAAAACCACATAATGACAATAATTACATTTAATTAGTTTATCCTTTGAAAAGCATAATCTGTAGTTGATGGTTCCAGCTAGGTATCTGAGAACCCCTTTCAGCCCTTGCCAGTGTTCTAAACCTGGATTGGCCATGAATTTACTTAGTATACTGATAACATAGGCTAGGTCAGTCCTTATACATAGCATAATGTACATAATACTTCCAACACCAACATCGTAGGGTAGTGAACCATTGCTTTCTGTTCATCCTCAGTCTTAGGACTCTTACTAGACACCATCTATAAGTGAGATCCTAAGGGAACAGAACTAGGTTTAGCTTATTCCATGTTGAATTGGGCTAAAACCTTTCTGATATAGTTTCTTTGAGCAAGTCATAGTTTTCCTTCCCTCCTCTTTCTGATTATCTACATTCCTAGAAGCTTATGTGCTTCTCACAAGTCTTTCATCTCGAAGTGATTGCATAATTCATAATTTGTCTCTTGAATTCTATTTAGGTCTCTTCTTATTATTATTAGGTCACCCACATAAACCAACATGAACACTGCTTTAGTCATTCCTAGATCCTTAAAGTATAGGCAATAATCATATGAGCTTCTAATGAAGTCCATACTAGCAGCAACCTCATGGAACTTCTTGTTCTATTGCCTAGGTGTTTATTTAAGCCCATATAGGATTTCTGAAGTAGATAGATATGATCTAGCTTATTTTTGTCCTCAAATCTGATTGGTTGCTTCATGTATAGTGTTTCCTCTAGCTTTCTATATAGGAAAGCTATTTTGACATCTATTTGATGGATTTTATAGTAGCTAGAACTACAATAGGTCTAATGGTTTTGAACTTGACTACTGGTGAGAATATCTCCTTGTAGTTAATTCCCTCCTTCTGTCTATAGCCTTTAACTATAAGCCTAGCCTTGTATATCTTAGGTATTGCTTCTTTCACTCCTTCCTTCAGCTTGAACAACCATTTGTTCTCAATTAGTTTAACTTTAGGAGGTCTAGGCACTAATGTCTAAGTCATGTTCTTCATTAGAGAAAAATATTCTTTCTCACAAGCTATCTTCCACTATTTTGCATAATTACTTCTCATGGCTTCTTCATAGGTTTTAGGAGCCTTATATTCTATAGATTCAACCATAAGACATGCAAATTCAACCAAGTTTGAGTTAGTATACCTCCTATTAGGAATTCTCTGTCTTGGTTGCCTATCTTTTGTGAGTTGGTAGTCTTGTAGATTTCTTTGAGGGTTATTTGTATGTGTGTGTAGGGCTACTTCTTTACCCCCACCTTCAGTTTCTTCTGTCCTTTGTTCATAATGTATATAGTTCCTTGCATAGGTTTCACATCAAAAGGTTGAGCTCTGCCATCTCCTTTAGTTTCTGGTGGCACACATAGAAAGAAACTGAGTTGTTTAGTATCCTAATTGTTCCTGAACTTCCTTTTGGAAGTTTGAATTTGAGAAGTTCCTATTCAAAAGAGGAAATTCATCTTCTTCGAAGATTATATTTCTTCTTATAATAGTTTTGAAGCCTCCCTTTTGAAGTAGTAATATCTTATAACCTTTGACTGCCTCTGGATACCCTAAGAATACCCCCTTAATTGCTCTAGGTTCCAGTTTTCCTTCCTTCTAATGTACATAAGTAGCACATCTGAAAGTCCTTAGGTGAGTTAGGTTTGGATTCTTACCATTCCACACTTCTTATGGAGTTTTATAATCATTTGCAGAAGTAGGGAGCCTATTAACTAGATAGGTTGTTGTCTTAATAGCCTCTCCCCATAGTGTGTGTGAGCAACCCAAAGAAAGTAGCATACACCTAGTCTTTTCTAGGAGTGTCCTATTAAGTCTCTTTGCTACACAATTCTGTTGGGGTGTAGCTCTTACTATTTTATATCTTAGGATACCTTTCTTTCTATAATAGTCTTCAAAATCTTTATTGCAATACTCCAGTCCATTGTTAGTCCTTAGGCATCTTAGCTTCTTTCCAGTCTAATTTTCCATAAGTGTATGCCATTTTATGAAGATTTCTAATGCTTCATCTTTTCTCTTTATCAGATATACCCAGCATTTTCTAGATTTGTCATTTATGATAGACATAAAGTATAGGTTCCCTCCTACAGACTTGAGCTAGCCCCTAGAGATCACTATGAGCATATTCCATGATCTCTGTGGCCCTCTGTGCTCCCTTTTGGAAACTAGATCTGCGATTCTTTCCTAGCACACATGATTCACATAATTCCAACTTCTTTAGATTTTGTTCAGGAATCAGTCCTTGTTTTGAGAGGTGGAACATACTTTTGTTCCTTGCATAGCCCAACCTTTAATGCCATTGCTTAATTGAGTCAGGATTTCCCTTCTCAATAACTTAGTTAACTTCGATAGAGCCTATAACATAGTACAACCCACCTATTTAAACTCCTCTGATAATGACTCTACCATCTTTTAGGATTTCTCTGAGTCCATCCTTAGATATGATTTGAAAACCTTGTTTGTTAAGCATGCTTTTAGAAATCAGAGTCCTCCTTACTCCAGGCTCAAATCTGACATTAGATAGGATTCTCTTCTTCCCATCAAACATGTTGATGGAGACATTCCCAATCCATTCTATCCTTTGCTGCCCAGAATCTGTCATCTTTATTTTAGCAGTGATTGGTTCAAATTTTGTGAACTAGTCTCTATGAGGAGTCACATGCATAGTACAACCTGAGTCGAAGATCCATTCTCTACTTAGGTCTTCACTCTCTTTAGTGACTGGAAAAATCTCATCACCACTTAAATCTTCTGGTTCTCAACATTTCCTGCATCTCCACTTTGTGTAGCTTTATCCCTTTTCTTCTTTCTACAGTCCCTTGCAAAATGTCCCTTCTTATCACAGTAGAAACACTTCTTACCTTTTCCCTTTTTTTTCTTTTCCTTACCTTATTTGATGTGCTTATCCTTTCCACTTCCCTTCTACCAATTCCCTTTCTTGCTATTCTTCTTCTGTGACTTCTTCTCATGATTGTTTTCTACAAACATCACTTATGCTTCCTTCCTAAATGGATTAACATCCACTATTTCTTCCATTAATGAGTCCAATATCCTCTTAATCGTTAGGGATTCTCCACTAGCATGCTTAATCACCTTCTTGAAAGCATTGAATTCAAAAGGTAGAGCTTTTAGAATCACAACAGCTTGATGCTCCTCAGTGATCTTTTCATCTGTAGTTTCCAAGTCTTGCACTAACTTAAAGAAATAGTATAAATTATCATCAAGAGAAATAGATGTGTTCATCTTGTACTTAGCAAGATTATGCAGAAGAGTCATCTTGTTAGAAAGACGTCTCTTTGCATAAATTTCATTAAGTTTAAGCCACAACTTCTGTGCAGTGTTACAATTTTGCAGTTTTCTTATCACAACTGGTGATAAGTGAAGTATTAACTATCAATGTGCAAGTCTTTGCATCTTCAGTCTTTTTATCGGATCAGTTTCAACATTATACTGATCTTCGATAGCCCCATAACAGTCATAGGACTCAAGAAGGGATTACATATGACGTTTCCAAATGGTCAAGTCTTCCTTACCAATGAAGACATCCATTTCTTTTCCACCATCTTGTCTGTAGTTTAAAGAAATAAAAGATGATTTTTACTTATAGAAAAACTTGATGATCTTTAATGCTTTGAGTAGTCAAGAAATGCCCAGGAGGTTTCAGATAGCTCTGATACCACTTCTGTTAGGTTATTTGTGTTGCACTGTTGCTTTATACTGTAAAGACTGATAAAGAAAATTGTATCTTGTAGGCATTGAAGCTTACAGAAAATAAGGAATACAAATATTTACTTGGTTCGATAGCTTTAATGTTATCTACATCCAAGGATCTCACTATAGTGGTTCCACTAGTATCAAGAAAAAGAGAAAGTTTACAGAGCTAGAGCGTTTTCTATAATGCTTGCAAAGAGTCTATGAACTCTCTTAGTACCCACAGATAAATACCCTAGCACATTCTGAAGCTTTTCACTCTAATTCTTACACTCTCTAAAATTTTGATTAAAATGTAATGAGAAATGTATTGTGTGTCTGAAGTCTTAAAGTTTGTCTTATTTATAGGAGTTCGAAGTAGTTGATCACGGTTGAGCTTTGACTAAGTTAGGTGACGACATATGCCCCTCACATGTTTCATTAATGTGTAAAAACTCTGCTTGTTGCATGTATTAAATACGACTATATATTCTGCGTATAACTTAGCTTCTAATATGTTGATATGACTGTGTTTTAATCAAAGTGCTTCTGACTTGGTCGTCTCACAAGTGTCTCACGTGTATGTGCATTAGGCTTAATTTTTGTCTCTGACTTGTGTGAACATTCAAGAGCTTATCTCTCTTTCCCTTTTTGACAGCTTCAGACATTTCTTCTTTTGATCTTCGATTCTGCATTTAATTTTTTGTTTGTTGTATTTGAGTGTAGTTTGATCGAGAAGACATGATTATCATCACACTTTTCTTACCTATTTTTTGAAAAAATAAACAATTGTATTAATAATAGAAAAAGCTAGAAAAACATCATTACAATGAGTCATTTACTCTGACTACAAATGCAAAATCCTCAAATAGTTACATAGAATACATCAATTCTTTATAGCAAATCAATTTGGCTAAGTGTCTGTTTTTTGTTGTTGGTAATAAAAGTTAAACTTATCCAATTTACTATATTATCTGCTTGATCTGCCTTCAACTTCACTATACTTCAAGGAGTCACCTCCGTGTGTTTTGAAAAGTATATAATCTGACCATTATAATGATGTATATGATTAGTAATTGTCTTCCACTGAGCAGCCAAAAGGGATAATTTGTTCTGAATATGTTGAGCCTTTAATTTTATCCTAAGGAAGCCTACCAATTGGCTTCCTATCCATTACCAATTCTCTCACTGTGGACTATATGAGAGGGTCATTTAACTCTTGAAATTTATATTAGAATGATCATTTAAGGGGAATGCCCCTTCTCTTTAATTTTCCTTCTAGCTGATCTTCTTTTGGGATTAGGGGAACGCTCATGAAACCTTTATGTTATCTCAACAAGTCTATCATTCTCTAGTTGTATCAGCAATAAGTTACTTGTTAAATCATTATCCAGTAAGCCAGGTTCATCATTTATCTCTTCTTCCACTGATTGTAAATTTTATGTAGCAGTTATATCTTCCTGCTTATCAGGTTCCTTTAACGGAGAGGTATGTCTAGATGTTATATTGGGCTTCCCACCTTCAGCATCTAGAGTATCTATTGTTCAGTTACCCAGATTCTCATTAGCATTAATTTGTATGCCCACGGCCTCATCATTATATCCATTGGAGAAGATTAAATCCCCAATAACTTATCTTGGAATCCAGTTTGAAAAAGTTTTCCTATAAGAACCCATTTGTTGATTAAATTATAAGGCTTTTAGGGATATGTCACCTTAATTTTAGAATTCACAATCTCCCATGTTTCACCCAACTTGAGAATTGGTAAATGATCGAGTAGTATAACATCCCTGTTGACCTCCACGTATATTTTTGCATACCCAATTTGCTCCATTCTGTATTTGAGCATCCATACAAAGAGGCTTACTTAAAGAACTTACTAAAAAACTTAATCCTTCGATTGACCAAAATTTAAGTGGCAAATTATGAAAGTGTACCCATATAGGGAAGAATTTCACACATTCCCTATCAAAGGCTATCCCAAGTTTCCATTTTTGAATAAACATAGGTTGGCCTCCTATATGCCAAGGTTCCATTTCCAGTAATTCACTCAAATTACTACCTGCAGTTAAACTGAATAGTGTCATCATCTATGAGTAAAGGTTTTTCTAAACCTTTCTCACCCCATCGTGCAGTGGCCTAGGCATTGATGACTGAAACGCAAGTCTCATGCTCCAAAAAACCCAACTAGGGCAGTAAACTAAGCCCTCTCTCCAATTTCCAAAAATTCAATCAATGGATTGACGAAACCATCCTTCATACATCTAGGTAGTATTTTAGGTGTATCTTAGATTGCTAAAATTGAATTTTCATTGTCCAAGTATCATTATTGGGGGAGGGTTATTGGAATCTAAAGCTCTCGACAAATTTACCCCTTTATAGATGCATACTTCTGACAAACCTTTCGAGTGAGCGTAGGAAAATCTTCCATGGACAGGGGTGAAGGTGCCTCATCCACTGTCATGGAGCTCGCATGTGTCTTAGTAAAATTTGGTTCTTAGCTTTCCCGAAGCTCGCATAGGTCTCATATGATTGATCTGGGTCTCAGACTCGTGAGTCTCACTGCTAGCTGCTCGCTTTGTTCTTTTTTTTGGTATAAAGGGAGAAAAATAACATAGATTACATAATGAGTCTGGGGAAGCAGATCCCCGATATATCCTCATCAAAGAGACGTTGACACCCTATAGGTGTAG